>CAJHQP010001615.1:0-108769 GCA_905132765.1 Moricandia arvensis
TGTTTCAGACACTGTTTTTGATAACATGATCCATTCTTTTAAGAAACTTGAACCTGATAAACTCTCTGATCAAAATCGTTTTCAATGTGGTAGTGTGACCAGTTCTAGCCTTGTTTTGAGTTTTGATAACGCATTAGAAGTCTGATCAAGGACTAAAGAGGGTCCAGAAGCTTATGCTGAGCAAGAACAAGGTTCAAGAAGGGCTTATGATCAAGAAGGAAGTGTTTGGGAAGATTTGGGAGCCATTGGGCGAAAGTGGAAAAATAGGGTCGACTGTACGGACAGTCGTACGGCCTGTACGGACAGTTATATGGCCTGTACGGCCTTGTACGGACTGTACGGACATGGTCGACCCAAAACACTTCCTGGTTCGACTTTTGGGTGAGTTTGGGCAATGTGCAAAATCCGGGTCAAGGTGTACGGACGGGTGGTCCGTACACAGTCCGTACGGTCGAGAAATAAAGCAGTTTCGGGTTTGTCTTCGGTTTGATCACTTTAAACCGAAGCAATTCGAATCCCTTGTGACTGATTGAAGCTAAGGAGGCAAGGGATCATTTGGGACGAGATGGATAAGAGGAATATGCTCTCAAGATGCTTATCCAAAAGAAGGAATGAACTTGGACTGATCATTGGCCAGGTTCATGTGCATTGCTGGCCTATTCCTGGCCAAGCTTTCCTAGGCGCGCCCAGGCTGTCTCCAGCCTGTATGAAGACCATCTGACTTCATCTAAACCGTCCATTCTCTCAGGATTTATCAGCCCTTAGATATAGGTTAATGTTTGCTTCTTGTATTGCCTATAAAGGCCTCATTATCGATTGTAAACAATTTAAGTGAGAGAATGGGGTTTCCCCTCCTCCTTCCTATTCTTTTCTGGGTTCTAAATCTCTGTTCTTCACTCTCTTAGTCTCTGGTTCATTAAGTCTCACGAATCTCTCTTTAGTCTCATTATTCTCTTAGTCTCTTCCACAATCTTATTCTCTCATCAAGTCTTCTCTTCTCCTTGTTATTACAAGATCAGTCCGAACCTGTTGAGGTTGAAGCTTCTCACACAACCCACGGCCTAAACTCTGATAAAATTTCATGGTATCAGAGCCATGTTAATCAGAACCTGGTTCTTTAGCATCCACAAGCTCAAGCTCTCTCTCTCTCTCATGCCATTTCTAAACCAATGAAGAAGCTTCTGTGCATCCAGTCGTTTAAACCCTTCAAGATCGAAACTTTATCATTCATGGCATGCCCAGAAGCTATTCACAGTTCATCCTCCTCTCCCATGTTCGTTCTGGGGAAAGAAGGCCAGTGGAAGCTTGTCCAAACCGCTCTTCCTCACTGTCCAAGGAGAAACCTTTTAAAGAAGGAGACTTTAAACTTGAATCTTGGTGTGGCGACTCAAACATGGAGAAAGTTGGTGTCTTTGGCATGATAGGGGTCAAGGGGGAAGGTCACACAGAGAAGGAGGTGTTGGTTCCCAAACCAACAACCCAAATCTGTCTAGTCATGAACCGGTTAACCATGGAGGTTCAAGGAACCAGCACAGGTTCCTTGACTGTAAGATAACTTCCTTCCCTTGTTTAAAGCTTGAGACTTTTGTTATGGCCGTGTGGTGTAGTGTGTGTTCATGTCCTGAGGGTCTTATAAAGCTTGCTAGATACTGTCCTAGGATGCTTAATGGTCTTGTGTGATGTGTGATTGTTAAAAAGGCCATACCTTGTTCTCTGTTTGAATGTGTATTAGGGTTCTAGATAGTGTATCAGCTCCAGTGATTGCATTCATGACTGATTAGAACTTGTTAAGGTGTTTTGCTGTTTCATCATTCACTTGGTTGGTTGCTGCCTTATGTTGAGCACCTAGAGTAATGCCTAAGGATGCGGTTAAGGTAGCCTAGTTTTGCCTAAATGAAATGTGTTTTATCTTATCAGATCATGCATTGTCATTTAGGAAGTTGCATTGTTGTTGACATTGGAGATCAAACTTGATGATTAGTCAAGATTTAATCCCAATTCTTGTGGCCTAATCTATTCTGGAGTTTGAGTGCTGTACAGGAACATAAGAAGTGTTCAGTGTCTAATCAAACCAAGTAAGAAAAGGCGCTGCCCATTGAGAAGCAATGGAGAGTTTGTTTGTGTGAAGAGTTAGTGGCATTAAGACACTGCTGTGGAAGTGGTGTGCTTCTAGCTCAAGAGCCACATAAGTAGGAGTGGTCATCACTTAAGTCCATGGGAGACTGGTGACCAAAGGAACTGAAGCTAAAGAAATGGTGAACACGGTTTTAAATCTCTCTTGAGCTCATTCCAAGTTTGGATCCAAATCTCGGCCAAACTAGAGAAAGAAACTCAAGTGAGCTACCAGAAGTACCATCAAGCTCAGTGACCTGTATTGATCCGAGAAGAGTTGCATTGGGGGCTAAGCATCAAGTCTGAAAAGGATGGAGGTGTTCCTCAAGAGCCAAGTCTGAAGCTGCCTCAAGCAGTAATGAACAAAGAAGGGTTGGGCTAAACCCAACAAGAAATACTGACCTGTGTTCATGGAGGTTTAAGGAATCAGCCCAGATTCCTTAGCTGTAAGCAAATCCTTTATCTCTTAATAAGAGTTTATACTTTGGTGTGCATGGAGTGTTGTTGGTCCCAGGATCTCCTGGCTTGTTTACTGCATTGTTTTGTGTTCTGATTCTCGTTCTTGCATAAGCATCATAGTGGTGGTTTAGTATTGTCTCGTGCATTGTCATATCTCTTTTGGTCTTGGTGTGTAGAACTGAATGTCTCTACTACTTGCATCATGAGAATTGTTTAGACTGTTGTGCATCCATAAGCATATAGGTATTGATTCAATCCGGTTCTTTGTTGCTTGGATGTTAATGACATAGTTAATCCCTCAGAGATATCAAGTAGGATTTAGAAGTATGTCTAAACTACTTGAATCTATGATCTTGATGAAACTATTGCTCATTATCATGTCTGGGTGTTTTCTTGCATTCAGTTTAGGATGTTTAAAATGGATCATATAGTGGTTAGTTCGGATTGAATCTGTTGCATTCTAATAGTTGTTGTCTAAGATTGTTGCATTCATATATGGTGCATCTAAAATTCCAGCCTAGTTGCAAGTGCTTTGTTTCAAGCTTGCATTGCATCTAGAGAAGTTTAAATTGCCCTGTCTTGCTCTGTGGTCTGCTGGTTTCAAGTTTTCTTTTAGCTTGTTGAGGCATTGGTGATCAAACCGGATGAGTGATCTTGGTTTGGTCCCAATGGGATGATCTAATCTTGCACTGAGTTTTGGTGATGTTAGGTACACAAGTTGTGATACAGTGACAACCAAACCACAGTGACAAGACAAAGGTCCAATGCCATTGCATATCATCACTGGACGTGTCAGTCCACAAACTACAGGAAGTGTAGTGTGATTGAGTATGCAATGAGAGGTTGATACCATTGTATGATACCACTTGGACATGTAAGTCCCAAAGTCTACAGGAAGTGTAGAGTGGGATATCATACAATGAGAGACTACCTTGTGAGGGCTCTTAAGGTGATTCAAACACCAATAGTTCCTGGTATAAGGAAAAGAGCCAAAACTCACAAGGGTAAGGACATCAAGTCTTGTAAAGACTGATGGTGTGAGAATTAGATAATCAGAGAGAGTTTAATTGAAGATTATGAAGAACATTTTGAAGAACAAGAGAGAGAGAGAGGATTCTGGACGAGAGAGAGAGAGAGAGTATGAAGAAAATGAGTTTCTGATTTCTTGTCTTCAAAGAGTTACAATACCACATTATTTAAAGACAATTCTGGATAAACAAGACAAGAGAAATAAACATATAATAAGGTGGTCTGGTCAAGGTCTGGGAAGAGTCAGGCTGGTGGACAGACTGGTCAACAGTCTGGACAGTGCAGTGGACAAGGCAGTGGTCCATGAAAGGGACAGGACACCAAATGCTGGAAGGCTTATCCTTAATCCTTTTTAATTCTTTTCTTTCCCAACTCTCTTTAAACTTGAACCAGACGAGATCCTTCTTCTTCTCCTTGTCTTCTAAGTTATTTGGGACCAGAAAAGTTGCTTGATCATCAAGGCTTGTACGGACAGACTTGTGTTCCAAGTCTGTAAGGACCAAGTCATCTTGAAACCATCTGAACCCTTTTTCCTTCTTGTCTTCTTATTGCTTCTTGTCAACACTCCCCCTCAAGCTTGAGCATATGGATTGATCAAGCTTGGAAACCATGAATTCTTGCTGAGTTTTCTGGTTGTGTTGGCTCAGAAGTATTGTCCCCCTCATGGTCAAGGTGAGGAACCACCTGAACCTCAGCTTCAGTCTCAACCCTTTCATCAGCTTCTGGTGTAGACCCTTTTGGCTCAGGTTCCATTCTTGCTTCAGGCATACTGACCCCAAGGTTTTCCATCACTCTCCTAAGGTTGCTTGCTCTATCAGAAGCTGATTGAGATATATTCTCCAGATCCTCCCAACTCTTCTCATTGTAGTATCCTCTTGATTCTACAAACTTCACATCTCTAGACACCAGGACTCTCCTAGTCTCTGGTTCATAACACTTGTAACCCTTTTGGTTTGGAGAGTAGCCAATGAACATAGCTCTTGTACTCTTGGCCTCTAGCTTATTTCTTTGCTCTCCTGGTATCAAGACAAAGCAAAGACACCCAAACACACGCATATGATCAATAGATGGTCTGGTTTTGTTTAATACCTCAAATGGAGAGTGGTCTTGAAGGATTCTGGTAGGAATCCTATTGATCAAGTAGCATGCTGTCAAGACTGCATCCCCCCAAAACCTTTTAGGTACACTTGTATGGAACATCATGCTCCTGGCCACCTCCATCAGATGCCGATTTTTCCTTTCAGCCACACCATTTTGTTGTGGTGTGTAAGGACAGCTAGTTTGCTGAATGATCCCATGCTGAGCTAGATATTGCTTGAATGCTTGACTAGTGTACTCTCCACCATTATCAGACCTGATAATCTTCAACTTGGCATTGAAATGGTTGGAAACATGGTTATGGAAGTTCTTGAATGCCTCCAGCACCCGGTATTTTGTCTGAATCAGAGTCACCCATGTGTATTTTGACTTCTCATCAATGAAGGTGACAAAGTACTTGTGATTCTCTCTGGACATACAAGGTGCCGTCCATACATCAGAATGAACCAGGTCGAAACACTTCTCATAGATAGTGCTAGACCTTGGAAACACTGTCCTACAATGCTTCCCCAAGATACATGCCTCACATTCATCATTCAAAAACACCATACCCGGAAGCATCAAGTTCAAGGCTCTAGTATGTGGATGTCCCAGTCTAGAGTGCCATATTGTGCTCTCAACCCCATTAGACGCACTGATCAGGCAGTGAGCAGGCGATGCACCAGATATCTTAGTCTTCTCTAGGTGATATAGTTCCTGATGGCTGTGCCCTCTACCAATAACCTGCCCTGTCTTCAAGTCTTGAAACTCAACCTCATCAGGTCTAAAGACAACTTGACAATTCAGATCAATGGTTGCTCTTTTCACTGATAGCAAATTTGATGTAAACTGAGGCATATACAAGGCAGTTGATTCTTTATCAAACAACCTAAGGTTCCTTATCCCTTCTATCTTAACCTTATCACCATTTGCTATAAGCACATTCCCTGAGGCAGGTTTGATATTACTAACCAGGTTCCTATCCTAATCATGTGATGGCTAGCTCCGGAATCTATAATGATGGGTTTAGAGTCAGGAGAATATTTACCAACCTCCTTGGGTGAGATAAGGGCCTTGGCTGCTTTTATAAAGGAATCAAAGTCTCTTCTGGTCACTGGACTATCAGAATTGGTCGCCCCTGCCATACTCCTCCATGTTCCTCCTTCATTAGAATCACCACAGAGTGCTGAATACATGGTTCTTCCTGTAATTACTTGATGCTCAAACTCCTTGAGCTTAAATGTACTTGGATGGCTTCCTAGGGAACTTGGAAGCTTCCTTTCTTGAATGATATAACTTATCAGACTATTGCAGGGTGAATCCAGGTTTAGGAGAAGACTGAAAACTTTGTCTTGCTCATAGACAGCTTGAAGACTCTACCATAGATTCCCATAAACATTTTGAAGCTTCTCCCATAGACTCTTGGCGGTTCTGAGGTGATAATGATCCTCCAAGATCTGTTCAGACAGAGAGCTGTGTATAATTCCAAGTGTTTGCTGTTCCTCTTGAACCCACTTGTCTTCATGCTTCAGGCAAGTAGCCTAACTATCCTTTTGAGCCATCCTCTTTGAAGCTTCAGGCTCCGTGATATGGCTGTCCCAAAGTCCATGACTTCCAAGGTAACTCTGGCCACTCTTGACCATAAAAGATAGTTAGGACCCTCTAGGTTCACTGGAATGAGATTCTCCTTCTTCATTTTCTTGGTCGAAATTATCTTTTCCATTTTTGGCAATTTCTGGAGCTGGAAATGATGAACTGCTGAAGAACAAGATGAACTTTGCCAAAAATAGAAATGAAACTCAAAGAATTGCGGAATAAGTGAAAATAGTAGAGAGATTTAGGTCTCAAGAGCATACAGCTCTGATACCATGTGAGAATTAGATAATCAGAGAGAGTTTAATTGAAGATTATGAAGAACATTTTGAAGAACAAGAGAGAGAGAGAGGATTCTGGACGAGAGAGAGAGAGAGAGTATGAAGAAAATGAGTTTCTGATTTCTTGTCTTCAAAGAGTTACAATACCACATTATTTAAAGACAATTCTGGATAAACAAGACAAGAGAAATAAACATATAATAAGGTGGTCTGGTCAAGGTCTGGGAAGAGTCAGGCTGGTGGACAGACTGGTCAACAGTCTGGACAGTGCAGTGGACAAGGCAGTGGTCCATGAAAGGGACAGGACACCAAATGCTGGAAGGCTTATCCTTAATCCTTTTTAATTCTTTTCTTGCCCAACTCTCTTTAAACTTGAACCAGACGAGATCCTTCTTCTTCTCCTTGTCTTCTAAGTTATTTGGGACCAGAAAGGTTGCTTGATCATCAAGGCTTGTACGGACAGACTTGTGTTCCAAGTCTGTAAGGACCAAGTGATCTTGAAACCATCTGAACCCTTTTTCCTTCTTGTCTTCTTATTGCTTCTTGTCAACACTCCCCCTCAAGCTTGAGCATATGGATTGATAAAGCTTGGAAACCATGAATTCTTGCTGAGTTTTCTGGTTGTGTTGGCTCAGAAGTATTGTCCCCCTCATGGTCAAGGTGAGGAACCACCTGAACCTCAGCTTCAGTCTCAACCCTTTCATCAGCTTCTGGTGTAGACCCTTTTGGCTCAGGTTCCATTCTTGCTTCAGGCATACTGACCCCAAGGTTTTCCATCACTCTCCTAAGGTTGCTTGCTCTATCAGAAGCTGATTGAGATATATTCTCCAGATCCTCCCAACTCTTCTCATTGTAGTATCCTCTTGATTCTACAAACTTCACATCTCTAGACACCAGGACTCTCCTAGTCTCTGGTTCATAACACTTGTAACCCTTTTGGTTTGGAGAGTAGCCAATGAACATAGCTCTTGTACTCTTGGCCTCTAGCTTATTTCTTTGCTCTCCTGGTATCAAGACAAAGCAAAGACACCCAAACACACGCATATGATCAATAGATGGTCTGGTTTTGTTTAATACCTCAAATGGAGAGTGGTCTTGAAGGATTCTGGTAGGAATCCTATTGATCAAGTAGCATGCTGTCAAGACTGCATCCCCCCAAAACCTTTTAGGTACACTTGTATGGAACATCATGCTCCTGGCCACCTCCATCAGATGCCGATTTTTCCTTTCAGCCACACCATTTTGTTGTGGTGTGTAAGGACAGCTAGTTTGCTGAATGATCCCATGCTGAGCTAGATATTGCTTGAATGCTTGACTAGTGTACTCTCCACCATTATCAGACCTGAGAATCTTCAACTAGGCATTGAAATGGTTAGAAACATGGTTATTGAAGTTCTTGAATGCCTCCAGCACCCGGTCTTTTGTCTGAATCAGAGTCACCCATGTGTATTTTGACTTCTCATCAATGAAGGTGACAAAGTACTTGTGATTCTCTCTGGACATACAAGGTGCCGTCCCCACATCAGAATGAACCACGTCGAATCACTTCTCATAGATAGTGCTAGACCTTGGAAAGACTGTCCTACAATGCTTCCCCAAGATACATGCCTCACATTCAACATTCAGAAACACCATACCCGGAAGCATCAAGTTCAAGGCTCTAGTATGTGGATGTCCCAATCTAGAGTGCCATATGGTGCTGTCAACCCCATTAGACGCACTGATCAGGCAGTGAGAAGGTGATGCACCAGATATCTTAGTCTTCTCTAGGTGATATAGTTCCTGATGGCTGTGCCCTCTACCAATAACTTGCCCTGTCTTCAAGTCTTGAAACTCAACCTCATCAGGTCAAAAGACAACTTGACAATTCAGATCAATGGTTGCTCTTTTCACTGATAGCAAATTTGATGTAAACTGAGGCATATACAAGGCAGTTGATTCTTTATCAAACAACCTAAGGTTCCCTATCCCTTCTATCTTAACCTTATCACCATTTGCTATAAGCACATTCCCTTAGGCAGGTTTGATATTACTAACCAGGTTCCTATCACTAATCATGTGATGGCTAGCTCCTGAATCTATAATGATGGGTTTAGAGTCAGGAGAATATTTACCAACCTCCTTGGGTGAGATAAGGGCCTTGGCAGCTTTTATAAAGGAATCAAAGTCTCTTCTGGTCACTGGACTATCAGAATTGGTCGCCCCTGCCATACTCCTCCATGTTCCTCCTTCATTAGAATCACCACAGAGTGCTGAATACATGGTTCTTCCTGTAATTACTTGATGCTCAAACTCCTTGAGCTTAAATGTACTTGGATGGCTTCCTAGGGAACTTGGAAGCTTCCTTTCTTGAATGATATAACTTATCAGACTATTGCAGGGTGAATCCAGGTTTAGGAGAAGACTGAAAACTTTGTCTTGCTCATAGACAGCTTGAAGACTCTCCCATAGATTCCCATAAACATTTTGAAGCTTCTCCCATAGACTCTTGGCGGTTCTGAGGTGATAATGATCCTCCAAGATCTGTTCAGACAGAGAGCTGTGTATAATTCCAAGTGTTTGCTGTTCCTCTTGAACCCACTTGTCTTCATGCTTCAGGCAAGTAGCCTGACTATCCTTTTGAGCCATCCTCTTTGAAGCTTCAGCCTCCATGATATGGCTGTCCCAAAGTCCATGACTTCCAAGGTAACTCTGGCCACTCTTGACCATAAAAGATAGTTAGGACCCTCTAGGTTCACTGGAATGAGATTCTCCTTCTTCATTTTCTTGGTCGAAATTATCTTTTCCATTTTTGGCAATTTCTGGAGCTGGAAATGATGAACTGCTGAAGAACAAGATGAACTTTGCCAAAAATAGAAATGAAACTCAAAGAATTGCGGAATAAGTGAAAATAGTAGAGAGATTTAGGTCTCAAGAGCATACAGCTCTGATACCATGTGAGAATTAGATAATCAGAGAGAGTTTAATTGAAGATTATGAAGAACATTTTGAAGAACAAGAGAGAGAGAGAGGATTCTGGACGAGAGAGAGAGAGAGAGTATGAAGAAAATGAGTTTCTGATTTCTTGTCTTCAAAGAGTTACAATACCACATTATTTAAAGACAATTCTGGATAAACAAGACAAGAGAAATAAACATATAATAAGGTGGTCTGGTCAAGGTTTGGGAAGAGTCAGGCTGGTGGACAGACTGGTCAACAGTCTGGACAGTGCAGTGGACAAGGCAGTGGTCCATGAAAGGGACAGGACACCAAATGCTGGAAGGCTTATCCTTAATCCTTTTTAATTCTTTTCTTGCCCAACTCTCTTTAAACTTGAACCAGACGAGATCCTTCTTCTTCTCCTTGTCTTCTAAGTTATTTGGGACCAGAAAAGTTGCTTGATCATCAAGGCTTGTACGGACAGACTTGTGTTCCAAGTCTGTAAGGACCAAGTCATCTTGAAACCATCTGAACCCTTTTTCCTTCTTGTCTTCTTATTGCTTCTTGTCAACACTCCCCCTCAAGCTTGAGCATATGGATTGATAAAGCTTGGAAACCATGAATTCTTGCTGAGTTTTCTGGTTGTGTTGGCTCAGAAGTATTGTCCCCCTCATGGTCAAGGTGAGGAACCACCTGAACCTCAACTTTATCATTACTTTCATCAGCTTCAGTTTCAACCCTTTCATCAGCTTCTGGTGTAGACCCTTTTGGCTTAGGTTCCATTCTTGCTTCAGGCATACTGACCCCAAGATCGTTTTCCATTACTCTCCTAAGGTTGCTTGCTCTATCAGAAGCTGATTGAGATAGATTCTCCAGATCCTCCCAACTCTAGACACCAGGACTCTCCTAGTCTCTGGTTCATAACACTTGTAACCCTTTTGGTTTGGAGAGTAGCCAATGAACATAGCTCTTGTACTCTTGGCCTCTAGCTTATTTCTTTGCTCTCGTGGTATCAAGACAAAGCAAAGACACCCAAACACATGCATATGATCAATAGATGGTCTGGTTTTGTTTAATACCTCAAATGGAGAGTGGTCTTGAAGGATTCTGGTAGGAATCCTATTGATCAAGTAGCATGCTGTCAAGACTGCATCCCCCCAAAACCTTTTAGGTACACTTGTATGGAACATCATGCTCCTGGCCACCTCCATCAGATGCCGATTTTTCCTTTCAGCCACACCATTTTGTTGTGGTGTGTAAGGACAGCTAGTTTGCTGAATGATCCCATGCTGAGCTAGATATTGCTTGAATGCTTGACTAGTGTACTCTCCACCATTATCAGACCTGATAATCTTCAACTTGGCATTGAAATGGTTGGAAACATGGTTATGGAAGTTCTTGAATGCCTCCAGCACCCGGTCTTTTGTCTGAATCAGAGTCACCCATGTGTATTTTGACTTCTCATCAATGAAGGTGACAAAGTACTTGTGATTCTCTCTGGACATACAAGGTGCCGTCCATACATCAGAATGAACCAGGTCGAAACACTTCTCATAGATAGTGCTAGACCTTGGAAACACTGTCCTACAATGCTTCCCCAAGATACATGCCTCACATTCATCATTCAAAAACACCATACCCGGAAGCATCAAGTTCAAGGCTCTAGTATGTGGATGTCCCAGTCTCCTGCTTGTAGTACCCCTTGTTAGCAACTGCTACTTCCACCTTGTGTGCCATGGTGAGCTCTCCCTTTCCTTCAAACAAACCCACTGACCCTTGTTCCCTCTGGATTTGAGCACACACTTCATCCAGGGCTGGTAGCTTCTCAGCTCTGAGTATGTGCTTAATCAAATCATTATAGCAAGGGTTAAGGGTCAGAAGCAGTCCAAAGACCTTGTCTTGCTCACGCATTTCATTTAACACCACTGGATCAGTTGTACTAGGTCTGAGCATTTCAAACTCAGCCCACAATGACCTGAACTTCCCAAAGAACTGATTGAAGTCCATGTCTTCTTGCTTGAGAGAGTTGATGGCTCTCTTCACTTCAAAGACTCTGCTTAGGTTGGAGACAATCCCATACACCTTATACAGAGTATCCCACAGTTCCTTAAAGGTTTCACAGTAGGAATAAGCCTCTAGGATACTTGGGTCTAGAGAGTTTTGGATGGCTTACAGCACCAGAAAGTCTTCTTGAACCCATTTGGTTTCATCAACAGCTACAACCTCTTTGCCATCTTCACCTTGTGTTACCAGCTTTGGGGCTTGACCTTCTGTCACATGACTCCATAAGCCACGACCTCCAAGAGCAGTCTTCACAAGTCTTGACAAGAGAAGGTAATTTAACCCTTTCAAGGTTACTGGAACCGCAACAGCCTTGGTTTGCTCCATCTTGGATGCTATGGACCGTTGGGTAATAGAGTGTTTCTTAAAAATTTGAGAGTTTGGCGAACTGGAAGTGAAAGACTCTCAAGAACAACTTGTATACTCCAGGAATCTGAATGATATACCCAGAGAAACAAGAACAAAGAGGAGGACAAGACAAGAACAGAGTAAAAACAGAGGAAAAACAGAGGAAAAACAGAGGAAAAACAGAGGAAAAACAGAGGACCCTTGCTATTATCCACTGGATAATAGTTTAGGTTTTGCTGGAAACTTGAAAGGAGATGAAGAAGAGAGTATTGCAGAAGAAGAAGATAGTACTGCAGAAGAAGAATAGAGGTTTAGAAGCTTGAGTAGCTCTGATACCATGTAAGTTTAAGAGAGTTTAGGAGAGAGTAAGCTGAAGAACAGCAAGGACATGAAGAACACTTGATGAAAGAGAGAAGAGGAGAGTATTTTCGTGAGAGAAGAGAGAGAGAGAGAGTAAACAAGTAAAGAGGAGGTTATTTTCTCCTTAGTTTATTCAATCTGCTTGATGCTTATTATATAGGAACCATACAGAGAGAGAGGAAAGTGACATTTAGGAACAAAACAAAAGGGAAAACATTAAACTAATGCAAGTGGTCCTCTTTGGAGATTCCTGATGGTGAAAGTGACATGTCCTAACGTTTTACTCTTGCTTGATTTGAATCATGTGACTTCTCCCATTTTGAATTCAAACTCTGTCCAGAAAGCACTCCTCCCATCTGTGACTAAGGTTGGCGTGTGATTGAGGCTTGCCTTGTCTTCCAAGTCAAGCTAGGTCTTCTCTTGGATGACTTGAGTTCCAAGTCTTGTACGGAATGCCTTGTTCCTCAAGTCTCCAAGTTCCTTCTCCATTTTGTCCATTCTGATCAGTGTCTCTCATTCTCTTCTGGTTCTTCATCTCAATAGTTTTGATAAGAACCCTATCGAATCCTTGCGGGTTAAGTTACAAGTTTGATCCATTCGCTATTAGGGTTTGAGTAGAGTTTGCGTTCTTCAATCTGTTTTGTTTCTGAGATTGTTTCTGCTTTGAATCTTATTTGTTTTCAGTTTCAAGTGTGTTTCTGATATGAATCCATTCTGTTGTTGTTCACTTGATTCTGGATCGAAATTTCAAGTATCAAGCTGTCTGTTTCAAGTGTTTGAGTTCTGTTTTGTTGTTTGCTTGATTCTAATTTCGAAATTTTTAAAAACCAATCTGATTGTTTTCTGTTCCTGAAACTTGCCTGATCTTAAACTTATTTTTCTTATTGTGTGTTCTGTTTATCTAGAACTTGTTACTGGTTCTCTTTTCTTTTATTCTCAGGAACAATGGCGAAGGAGCACAAAGGAGAACTCAGCAAGAGTGATACACTGCTGCTTGAAGCATTCATGGTTAGCATGGATAAAGTCTTCAAAGATCAACTGAGAAAATTCAGACAAGACATACAACAGCAACAAAAAAGCAGATCATCCAGAGATGAGTTCAATCAAAGAGGGAATGATCAGTTGGAAAGAAACCAGAGCAGGCTGTTGTTAAGAAAGAAACTCCACAACAAAGAAGGTTTGAACGAGACAAGTGAAGCACAGATAGAAACCAGCCATCTGAGACAAAGCTTTATCCTTCAAACTCTGTTCAGAAACAAACTGACAGCAAGAGATCACGTCCATCTAATACTTTTGGTTCATCTATCAAGAAACCAATCTGTTATAGCAAGGAGAAGACAATCTCTAATCCATTTAGAGAAGATAAACAATTCTGTTTATTCAGTGAAAAGGATAATAAGTAATGATGGATGTGGAGAAGCAATTCAAAAGGTCCAACACAACACATCCAGCCATAGAAGCAGAGAATCAAGAGTCTTTCACTTCTGTCTCAGAACTCCACTCAGCATGACCAGAATCAGCAGCACAAGCTCAAGAAGATCAAGCCGAGATTCCAACAACCACCATTCAGAAGGATGATCAACCAGTAAAGGACGACCTGGTTATTTTCAAACAGGATGTGATAGAAGAGGAGGCACACAAGAAACCTTAATCAGGGAGTGGATTGGTGCAAATGAATGTCTTTGACTCATGTTATTTCCAAAAGACATTCTTAGGTACTTTTCTGATCAGTCCTTTTGCTTGGAACAAGATCAGAGCTATGGAGCTTTCAAGACACGAAATGGGCTTGAAGAATGTTTTATTTGAGCCTGGAGGAGAGTTGAGGAGTCAAAGGAACAAGATCATATTGATTGAGAAGAATTCAGCTGCACCAACATTTGATTTTGTTGGTTTCTCATCCTTTGAAGATAAGATGTTGCACGTCTCAGATCAGCAAGGTTTTCACTATGAAACCAAATGGAGAATGAAGTCAAGTCAGTCATGGATCCAACAAACCAGACCACGCCGCAAATGGCCACCTGATCATCAAGATATTGCTAGTTTTGGAAAACATGTCGGTTTGGATCTTTCCCAAGAGAAACTTATATCTGATTGTGCTGGAAGGTTGCAGACCTACTCGTGGAGACCTGGAGCATATGTCCACAAGAATATCATCCTTAGAGAGTGTTTTGTTCGTGCTAGAACCAGCTGGGGTCATAAGGAGTTGGAAGCTGATCAAAAGGGCTTGCACCTTGACCATGTCAAGATATGGAAGCCACCAGACATGCATCCGCTTCAATACCATTGCAGAGATTATCAAACCATGATTGGAAATGAAGAAGTCAATGGAGAAGTTAGTGAAGTGATCACTGGATCAGGAGAATAACTCATGTTTTCTTCTCAATTCAAGGAGAAACCACCAGATCAACTTAGTCCACAGCAATCTCCAAAGAAACCAACCCGAGGTAACTATCTGAACTCAAAGAAGAACATGAAACCTGATTTGCTTGCTGTTGTAACAGGACAAACTGTTATGAGGTGTACACTGTCCGAAAAGAAGGATATAAGCTATGAATCAACCTGTCTCACATTCTTAGTCCTTCCTACATCCACAAAGAATCAGTTTGAGGCTGAAACAAATTTGGAATTGCAAGTTACCGATTCTACAACTCAGGTACACCTACACTAACTTTATTCTGAATTATCTGAGTTTAGAATATCTCAATCCTATATATGGCGACCAGGTGAGCATTCTAAGGTAAGTGATCATGTTTTCAAGTGTTCTTTTATCGATTACACAGATATAATACTCTTGTTTTTGTCAAAAGAGCCAAGTATAGATTTCAGGAAAGCTTTGAAGGGTATAAGGAGAAGCTACAAGCGTGAGGAAGATATGAGGTTCAAACCACCTGATTTGGATCAAGATAAGCACCAAGACGTCATTGGATTCATCCTCATCAAAGAAGCACCACCAGATGCAGCACACAAGCCAAAACCGAGCAAAAACCAATTTGGGATAAGATTATTACTCTTTGATAAATTTTCATGTGCTAACTTGCTTTGTTTCCATGTATCAGGTTTGAGTAATGAATCAGGAACTAAATGGATCAGTGCCTTCTACATATCCAAACCAGTCAGCAACAATGCCTATCAAAGAGGCTTGCAAGGTAAGTGTAATCTGATTTTAAACTTTGATGTTACTGACTTGGTCCCCTCTATTGCAGGTAAAACAGGTTTGAGGACAAATCTTTTTGAAGAGGGAGGGGATGATGTGATCATGGAAAGCACCAAGGAATGTGATGTGATCATGGACCAGCTCAACAAGGAAGATAATGTATCCAGGAATGCACCCATGGACAAACCAGCTGATGAAGATGCCTTAGCCATTCCAGAAGGTCCCATGACTCGTTCTACAATCAAGAAACTAAATGGAGCCATTGGAGGATTACTTAGACTCGTATGGAAACAAGAAGAAGGTCTTGGACAAAGCTTGATGATCCGAGATACCTTGATCACCTTTCAAGCTTTCTCCTCATCTAGCTGAATTAGTACTTAGGCAAAGTACTTGTGTGTGCTCTTTTCCTTGCTCTCGGTTTTGTCCCAAAGAGGTTTTACGGAGGAAGGTTTTTAACGAGGCCACAAGCTGCTTTACACATCTCCTAGGTGCTAATCTCGGTCCAAGCCTAAAAGAAGACTCTATCTATTTATCTTATGTTTTGCTTTTATTCTATAGTTTTTATGTCATGTTATTTTCGAAACCTAAGGAGCATGTTCCTTGGTTTCTCTATTTAAACCCTTGTTACCCTCATTCTAAAATAAGCAGTCTTTTATCAATCTCTCTCGTTCTCTCTTCTCTTTGAGTCGAAGAATCTCTGGTGTGTCCTATCCAGAACCTTAAGGGCTTCAACTTGGTGTGTAATATCCGATCTAGTTGCCTAGGAGTATCAGGGAGGCTTTCCACAGCTTCTTGTGTCACCATTCATCCCACACGCCTTGGAGGATTCGAGTCTTCTGATTCATTCTCGCGAGGATTATCACTTGATCCCTCTTCCCAGACCTAGAGCCTTCCTAGGATCTTATTATGAATTCTATGACTATGCTCTAAGTTGGTGGGATCAGTACATCACAACTCGTAGAAGGAATGGAGAGGAACCAGTTGAGACTTGGACAGAGACGAAGTCTATCATGCGCAAGAGATTTGTTCCAAGCCATTACCACAGGGACTTGCACCACAGGCTCATGAAGCTTACCCAAGGTTCAAGATCAGTGGAGGAGTACTACCAGGAGATGGAGTTGCTCATGCTAAGAGCTAGCATATCAGAAGATAGAGAAGCCACCATGTCAAGGTTCCTGTGTGGTCTAAACCGAGAGACAAGACAATGTTGAGATGCAACATTATGTGGAGCTTGAAGAGATGTTACACAAGGCTATTCTTGTGAAACAACAGCTCAAGAGGAAGGGACATTCACGCAATCACTATGGCTCTAACCGGTTACACAACACCAAGGAAGAGAAGTCATGCTATCCTAAGGAGTCTAAACCGTTTCAGAAGGACAACAAGTCCTATCCAAGAGAAGAAACCACACCAAACAGTGCTCTTGACAAGGGCAAAGGCAAGGTTAAAGCTTCTAGTTCCAGAGCTCGTGATGTCAAGTTCTTCAAGTGCCAAGGACGAGGTCATTATGCCAATGAGTGCACCAACAAAAGAGTCATGATCTTGCTGGAAAATGGTGAGTATGCCTCTGAAGATGACAACACCGAGTCTGACCAAGAAGCGAGTGAAGAGGAGCATGAAGAAGGACCAGTCCAGGGGAAGCTTTCAGTAGCTAAAAGGCTTCTAAGCTTGCAAAACAAGACTGAGGAGCTAGAGCAACGTGAGAACCTATTCTATACCCGGTGCTTGGTCCAAGGAAAGGTGTGCAGCCTCATTGTTGATGGAGGCAGTTGTGTGAATGCTGCGAGTGAAACTATGGTCAAGAAGTTGGGATTGAAGGTTCAGAAGCATCCCAAACCTTACTGGCTACAATGGCTGAATGAAGAAGGCACCATGAAGGTTTCAAGTCAAGTGCTCATTCCTTTAGCCATAGGAAGATATGAAGATGAAGTTTTGTGTGATGTGTTGCCTATGGAAGCAGGTGACATACTTCTTGGAAGACCTTGGCAATCTGATGGCCGAGTTATCCATGATGGCTTCACCAACAAGCACTCCTTTGAGTTCAAGGGACGCAAGACTGTCATGGTTCCCTTGACACCTAAGGAAGTTCAACAAGATCAGATTCAACTCCAAAAGAAGAAGGAGATTGATCTAAAACCGACTGGAACTAAGCAGCCAAACCTCTATGCAAACATGAGTGATATCAAAAGATCTCTCTACTCTAAACAATCTGCTATCTTACTTGTGTTTAAAGAAACTCTTTTGAACTTAACAGATTCTACACCGGTGTATCCGAGTGCAATGGTTTCCCTTTTGCAGGAGTTTCAAGATGTATTTCCAGAGGACAATCCCATTGGTTTACCTCCTTTGAAAGGGATTGAGCACCAGATAGACTTTGTTCCAGGATCTACCCTTCCAAACCGTCCAGCATACAGAACCAACCCGGTTGAGACCAAGGAGTTGCAAAGACAAGTAGAGGAACTTATGGAGAAGGGCTATATCCGAGGGAGCTTGAGCCCATTAAGATCTTTTAAGATCTTAGACAAATAAGTAACAAGAACGAGACTAGAAAGTGATTTGATGAAAGAAACACTCGGTTTAGACTAAGAACTAAGGAGATTAATGAGAGACTATGATGAACATTATGAGACTCGAAAGTTTAGAGAGAACTGTATGATTTATTCATCCACTCGGGGTATGCTTATATAGAGAGAGTTACAAGGGTTTTCGTAAAGCAGAAGATAAAAGATGTGGCTGCGGTTGAGGGGAGGGCGCGCCTAATTCAAACTGAGGCTTCCTGGCCAAGTAAATGGCATCAGCATCTTTGACAAGATGCTGATCCTTCCAGCCTGTGCCAGCCTGTCCACGCGGCTCTCCTCTTCCTTTCAAACGGATGGATAAGCTTACCTTCCAAGTAAAGCAGCCGGGTAACTTTGGTTTTACCCGAATGGTAAAACCTGGTCGAATGCTTTTGGTCGACCTTGTATGGCCTGTACGGCCTATACGGCTTTGTACGGCCTTGTACGGCCTGTACGGCCTTGTACGGACAAGGTCGACCCAAACCCTTCTTCTCTCTTCTTTCTAATCAACCCCAAGATAGATGCCTCAACTTAACACCCATGTGCTGTACCAGTGCTCCTAGTGCCTAAGAAGGATGGTACATGGCATATGTGTGTTGATTATAGATCAATCAACAACATCACAGTGAAGTATCGCCATCCTATACCTAGACTTGATGATATGCTTGATGAATTGCATGGTTCTTGCATCTTTTCTAAGATAGATTTAAAAAGTGGTTATCATCAGATTAGGATGAAAGAAGGAGATGAATGGAAGACTGAATTTAAAACTAAACATGGATTATATGACTGGCTAGTTATGCCATTTAGATTAACCAATGCACCTAGTACATTCATGAGATTAATGAATCATGTTCTTAGATCATTCATAGGCATTTCTGTTGTTGTATACTTTGATGACATCTTAGTATATAGCAAGAACTTAGAAGAGCATCTAGAACATCTTAGGGCTGTCCTGAATGTTTTAAGGAATGAGAAACTTTATGCCAACTTGAAGAAGTGCACCTTTTGCACGGATAACTTGGCTTTCCTAGGCTTTGTTGTGAGTGCAGATGGAGTTAAGGTCGATGAGGAGAAGATCAAAGCCATCAAAGACTGGCCGAGTCCAACCACAGTAGGAGAAGTGAGGAGTTTCCATGGGCTTGCTGGGTTCTATAGGCGATTTGTGAGAGACTTTAGCACCATTGCAGCTCCCTTAACTGAAGTGATAAAGAAAGATATCGGATTCAAGTGGGGAGAAGCACAAGAGAAGGCTTTCCAAAGCCTAAAAGAGAAGCTTACTCAATCACCTCTTCTTATGCTTCGTGACTTTACTAAAACTTTTGAAATAGAATGTGATGCCTCAGGAATTGGAATTGGTGCTGTATTGATGAAGGATAGGAAACCCATTGCCTACTTCAGTGAGAAGCTTGGAGGAGCCACTCTCAACTATGCAACCTATGACAAGGAACTCTATGCCTTGGTGAGGGCCTTGCAAACATGGCAGCATTACCTATGGCCCAAGGAGTTTGTCATCCACACTGATCATGGGTCCCTAAAGTATCTAAAAGGGCAGAGTAAGCTTAGCAAGAGACACGCAAGATGGGTCGAGTTCATAGAGACATTCCCATATGTGATCAAGTATAAACAAGGTAAGGAGAACATAGTTGCTGATGCACTATCTCGGAGGTATGTTCTCTTGACCACTCTAGATGCTAAGTTACTTGGGTTTGAACAGATTAAAGATATATGTAAGATACTGACCTTGATTTCAAGGAAGCCTATGCATCTTGTGAGAAGTTTGCTGCAAGGCATTACTTTAGACAGGAAGGATTCTTGTTCTATGATTATAGATTGTGTGTGCCTAACTGCTCTTTGAGAGATCTATTTGTCAGGGAATCCCATGGGGGCAGTCTAATGGGACACTTTGGGATTGCCAAGACCTTAAAAGTTTTGCAGGATCACTTCTATTGGCCGCACATGAAGAGAGATGTGGAGAGAATCTGTGGGAGGTGTGCTACTTGCAAGCATGCCAAGTCCCAAGTCCAATCCCAGGGTTTGTATACTCCTTTACCAATTCCACACCATCCCTGGAATGACCTTTGTTAGATTTTCAGAGTATGGACTCGTGTGTGTGAAGAATATGATGAACAAACCCTTTAGGGACAGAGAGAACACGAAATGGTGAAGAGAGTGGATCTGGTTCACTTAGTGTTTACGTGAACCAGAAACAAAGATTAGGAGAGTTTAGAGAGATTAGAGAGATTAAGAAAGAGATAGATTAAGAGAGACTGATTCAAGAACACTAAGCTTTTGTTTATAGAAGTGGAGAGGGGAAATCCCGCTTACTCCCTTAAGAGCTTACAAATCGCCAACTACAACCATTTATAAGATTTACAAGTTTCTGGACCATAAACCTAATTCTAATGTCTGTGATAAGACTTGAGAATGAATGGCTAGGATTGCTGGCGAGTTTGAATCTGGTCAAGGGAAGGAAGGCTTGTGATTGGCTGTCCAAAGGCTCCTATGAATCTGGCTGGTTCTTTGGCTAGATACATAGTCTCTTTTGCTCTTCCTTTCCAGCAAGTATACAGCCAGAACCAGCCTGTGATCGCCCCTTATCTTCTTTTATCCACAAAGCATCTTCTTGGTATCTCCTTGATGCCATTTTGATTCCTCTTGATCAGAACCACTTCGTTTAAGTCCCGGACTTTGCACGGACCACCAGGGAGTGTACGGACAGGTTATGGTCCGTACACTTTTGCCCTATTTTTGCACAAAGTCTAAAACACTTCAAATGGCCGAGTATCAAAGTTCTGGGTCGTCCTTGGTCCGTACGGATCCGTAAAGTCCGTACAAGTCCGTACAGGTCCGTACAGAATCCGTACGGGTCGCCGTATTTTTGCACACTCGACCATTTGATCCCAAATGGTTCCTAAAGTCCCTCCTGGACTTGTTCTTCAGTTTACATTAGCTTCAGGACCCTTCTTGACACCTTTAAACCCTTCCAAAGCCTTCTTAGACAATCTCCGGAGGTATTGCCCTATTTTTGCACATTCCACCATTTGATCCCAAATGGTTCCTAAAGTCCCTCATGGACTTGTCCTTCACTTTACACTAGCTTCAGGACACTTCTTGAAACCTTTAAACACTCCTAAAGCTTTCTCAGACAATCTCCGGAGGTCTTGCCCTATTTTTGCACAAGACCCAAACTTCACCCAAACTCATCCTTTTACTCCATTTCATCTCTTCAAGTTAATACTCCCCCTCAAGCTTGACTCTAGTGATCCTAAGTCAAGCTTGGAACCTTGAAGAGTCTCCTCATCAAAAACCTTATCAAAGAAAACCCTTTTTGGGATAAAACCTTGATAAGGAAAAGAGTAAGATCTCCAAGGCCTAGGGATTGGCCAGTGAGTTCTTTGTGTCTCAACCAGTGTGGTGGACACAAAGAACTCTGGATCATGGCCCTCACTGTGGTGCAAGTCTGGACCGACTCTCATTGCACACCACTAACTCTTCTTGAGCTCAACTAGCTCTCTCCGCACTGATCTTGGTCTCTCCCCCTTTCACCCAACCTCTTGTTAGGTTTAAGTGCTCGGATTACCAGATACTAACTCAGCCTTGGTTGCTTCTTCTTCTTTAATAACCACCAAGGACTCTCACTTCACAGATCATTGAAGCTTCTCAATACTCCCCCTCAAGCTTGACCATGTGGAACAAGTCAAGCTTGAAAGGATTGCTTCATGATCTTGATCAACACACCACTGCCCACTCCTTTCTGATCTCGCCACCTTGAATGGAATGCTGGAAGATACCTCAGCTAACTCTTCAACCACCTCACTTCAGAAGCCGCATTGTAGAGTCACCTTCTTCTTCACACTGCCAAGAGTGCTCTGGCCACTCTCTTGTCTAGACTCGCCAATGTCTAAACCCGGATGGCTCCATCTTCTATTCCTGGTGCAATGGTGAGGAGGAACCAGGTCTTGAACTTAGATCATCAGGTAGCTCACTCAAGTCCCCACCTCAAGCTTGAATTGAGTTTAGGTTCAAGCTTGAAAGTGAGCCTGAATAAGCATCCAAACCAGGAGCACACCACCCCAACAGCTGCGCTTAAACCACTGGTCCACCTTCATGTCTTCAGCTTCAAGTACCCTCAGGTCACCGGCCTCCTCAAGCTTCAGTGATGACCTTGCCTTGTGCATCTTCACGAACCAGGAGCACAACACTCCCAACAGCTGTGCTTAGACTACTGGCTTCATGCACAAGCACCAACAACTCTCCACTGCTTCAGCAATTGGCAAGTCTTCCTCTTTGTTCTGGATTGATGTTGAACAAGGACACTCCTTGTGAACCTGAAACAACACTCAAACTCCAAACAAGATAAGACACACTTGCATTGGGATCAAACCTTGACTAATCATCAAGTTTGATCACCAATGTCACAAGCATTGCACTTAGACAGTATCTCATTGTCTTAAGATCCATCTAATGCAAGCTTACCATTCTCTAACTGCTATGGATGAACTGATCAGGAACAATCACAAGCAATTAGGCACATAACTCCTGCCTTAAACGACCCTTAGATTCAAGTCTAGGTGTCTCAACCTTAAGGCAGTAACAATGATAAACGAATGCAACAGTCTTAACCTATTCTATTCATGAAAGCAATCCGGATTAGACACACAATCTATCATCCTAGCAAGACAACCATTTAGAACAGAGACTAAGCAACATTATCATTTCCAAATACCAGACCCAATGCTTTACTTTCAATCAGATCTATTCATGTATGCAAGCAGATTCAGAACATACTATCTAATATCATGGCAAGCATCATTAAGAACTGGAGCAAGCATTTCAATAACTCAAACAACCAAACGAGTCTCTTTCAATACAACCTGGAACAGATTCTAAACATTCACATCTAGCAATCTTTAAACACATTCTCAGGCTTCAACACATCACACACACACATTTTCAGTTCATAAAGTTCATAAAGTTCATAAAGTTCATAAAGGATCAAGCTTTACTCAAGGGAAAGAAGTTTCTTACAGTCAAGGAACTAGTGTTAGTTCCTTGAACCACCAGTGATACATGGACTGGACAAGAGCTATTGGTGTCGACCCCAACATCTCCTTCCTCCATGAACCTTCCCCTTGGACTCTCCATGTCAAAGACTCCACCTTTCTTCATACTTGAGTCGCCTATATCAGTAACAAGGTGAAAGCTTTCACCTTTCTTCCTGATCTTTGAATAGGAACCGGCCTGGACAGTTTTGATGAAGAGGGGAGCAAGTCCTCTCCAAAACTTCTAGATCCAAGGCTTTTCTTTCTTCTGGACGGGTATGAGAGAGTATGGGTCTTCAAGAACACTTTATGGGCAGCAGATGAACACCTTCTTGTAGAGGTTGAACCGGCTGGAAAGGAAGTGTCTTTTGGGCTTGAATGGACATGAGAGTGAGCTTAGATCTTCAGCGGATGAAGGAACCAAGTTCTGATGAACCTGGCTCTGATACCATGTTAGATTTTCAGAGTATGGACTCGTGTGTGTGAAGAACAGGATGAACAAACCCTTTAGGGACAGAGAGAACACGAAATGGTGAAGAGAGTGGATCTGGTTCACTTAGTGTTTACGCGAACCAGAAACAAAGATTAGGAGAGTTTAGAGAGATTAGAGAGATTAAGAAAGAGATAGATTAAGAGAGACTGATTCAAGAACACTAAGCTTTTGTTTATAGAAGTGGAGAGGGGAAATCCCCCTTACTCCCTTAAGGTTTACAATCGCCACTTATGGCTTTATATAGGCAATACAAGTAGCAGATTAATAAACCTAGATCCTATGGATAGAAACACTTGAAGAATGATGAACGGCTAGGATGATCTCTGGATGGAAGGCAATCCGTGTAGTATAGGTTGATTGGAGGAGAGGAGAAGTGAATCTGGACCAAAAGCAGTCTCCATTCAGTATTTGAAATACTTGGCCCTTATTGCAGCTCGCCTTGGTCAAGAGACAGCCTGTCATGTGCTGGCTTGTGGACTGAATGTGTGGACAGGAGTGGCTGCGAGTATGAGCTGGGAAAGGCACCTTCCTGGTTGCTTCCTAAGGTATCTTGAAGATGCCAAAAGGATCTTTCTCCCTTGGATAACCATACTCGCCCATATCCTTGCCTTGAGACCCAAGTCTTCTCCAAAGGGGGTTGTACGGACACCTTGGCCGTACACTTTGGTCCCGGATTTTGCACAAGCCTAAAATGGCTTGAAAGGTTGAGAAAAGTACATTCCGGGTCGACCATGTCCGTACGGTCCGTACAGTCCGTACGGATCCTTACAGTACGGACGACCCGAACTTTGCACATCAACCATTCTCTCCCAAACTCTGCCAAACTCCTCCATTGAGTTCCTACTTCAATATAAGTCCTTCTTGGACTTCTTTCTGACTCTAGACAAGCCTCTAGATACTCCTTAAGCCTTGATAAACATTTCCGGAGGTTTTGCCCTAACTTTGCACTTTAGACCATCTTCATCATTTAGCTTCAGATGTTCATTTCTTCTCTTCAAGTTAACAACCCTTATCTTCTTTTATCCACAAAGCATCTTCTTGGTATCTCCTTGATGCCATTTTGATTCCTCTTGATCAGAACCACTTGGTTTAAGTCCCGGACTTTGCACGGACCACCAGGGAGTGTACGGACAAGTTATGGTCCGTACACTTTTGCCCTATTTTTGCACAAAGTCTAAAACACTTCAAATGGTCGAGTATCAAAGTTCTGGGTCGTCCTTGGTCCGTACGGATCCGTACAGTCCGTACAAGTCCGTACAGGTCCGTACAGAATCAATACGGGTCGCCCTATTTTTGCACACTCAACCATTTGATCCCAAATGGTTCCTAAAGTCCCTCCTGGACTTGTTCTTCAGTTTACATTAGCTTCAGGACCCTTCTTGACACCTTTAAACCCTTCCAAAGCCTTCTTAGACAATCTCCGGAGGTATTGCCCTATTTTTGCACATTCCACCATTTGATCCCAAATGGTTCCTAAAGTCCCTCATGGACTTGTCCTTCACTTTACACTAGCTTCAGGACACTTCTTGAAACCTTTAAACACTCCTAAAGCTTTCTCAGACAATCTCCGGAGGTCTTGCCCTATTGTTGGATTACCTAGGACTAAAACCGGAAAGGAGTCAATCTTTGTTGTTGTTGATAGGTTCTCTAAGATGGCACATTTCATAGCATGTCATAAGACTGATGATGCATTGCACGTTGCTAACCTGTTCTTTAAATAAGTTGTTCGTTTACATTGCATGCCTAGGACTATAGTTTCTGATAGGGACACTAAGTTTCGTAGTTACTTCTGGAAGACACTTTGGTCTAAGCTAGGCACTAAACTGTTGTTTTCTACTACATGTCATCCACAAACTGATGGACAAACTGAAGTAGTTAATAGAACTCTAGGAACACTCCTGCGTGCATTCATTAGAAAGAACTTAAGAACTTGGGAAGAATACTTACCACACTATGAATTTGCATACAATCATGCCATGCATTCTGCTTCTAAGTAGTCACCATTTGAAATTGTTTATGGGTTCAATCCCACCTCTCCTTTGGATCTAATGCCTTTACCTGAGTGTGAAAGGATCAGTTTAGACGGTAAGAAGAAAGCAGAGATGGTCCAACGAATCCATGAGAAGGCTAGACAAAACATTGAGCAGAAAACCAAGCTTTATGAGAAGCAAGCCAACAAGGGAAGGCGTGTGAGGGTCTTTGAAGTCGGTGACCAAGTTTGGGTCCACCTGAGGAAGGACAGGTTCCCCAATGAGAGGAAGTCCAAGCTGATGCCAAGGGTTGATGGACCTTTCGAGATCATCCACAAGATCAATGACAATGCCTACAAGCTTGATCTCCAAGGTAAGTACGATGTATCAAATAGCTTCAATGTCACTGACTTGTCCCCTTTTGTTGTAGATGAACCTGATTTGAGGACAAATCCTTTTCAAGGGGGAGGGGATGATGTGATCATGGACAGGATCACTAAGGAGAACAAGGATAGTCTAGATGAGCCACATGAAGCCACATTGCACCCGCAGCCTGGTGATGATGCTCTAGCCATTCCAGAAGGTCCCATGACTCGTTCCAGAGTCAAGAAACTTAAGGAGAATGTTGTGGATTACTCACTTCACATCCACAACAAGAAGAAAGTCTTGGACAAGGTTTGATCCGATATGTCTTGATCACCATTCAAGCCATCTCTACATCAAGCTGAGTTAGTGTATAGGCAAGACACTTGGTGCGTGCTCTTTTCCTTGCTTTTGGTTTTGTCCCACGAGGTTTTCTGGAGGAAGGTTTCTAACGAGACCACAACTTGTCTTACACATCACTTAGGCTCTATCTCGGCCCAAGACTAGCAGAAGTTTACATTTTAAAGCTTATGTTATTTTTAAACTATAGTTTTCCTTTTTACTATTTTTCAAAACCCTAGAGAGCCTGTTCTCTGGTTTCTATTATTTAAAGGGTTCTCCTAACCCTATTGTACTCAAGCAATTATCAATCAACGAGTTTCTTTTCTCTCTTGACGGCTCTCTCTCTCTCTAGAAGTTGTCGAGTTCTGTTGTGTAATATCCAGAGACCTAAGGGTGTTTACTTGGTGTGTCATATCCGAGTTATTCATCTAGGAGTATCAAGAGTCCTCTCATCCCTCTTGTGTCACCAATCGATCCACAACCTTTAAGAACTTGAGTCCCTGATTCGTTCTTGCAAGGATCTATCCATCCCCATCAACCAAAGAGCATCCTAGGGACACATCAGAAACAAGATAAAATGAGAGAAGGAAAGGTAAAAACAGAGTAGGTTCGACAAGAACAGAGGAGAAAACAGAGGAAAACAGAGGAACCAAGCTATTGCCCGCTGGATAATAGCCTAGGTTTTGCTGGGAAAGGAGAACAACTAAGAGGAAACAGATGCTGCGGAAGTAGAGAAGAGGTTTAGGAGCGTTTAGGCTCTGATACCATGTAAGTTTTATAGATAATAGTCGGATAGAATAGGAAGAAGTATGAAGAACATGTGAAGAACAGAGGCTGAATCGCCAAAGAGAAGAGAGAGAGAGAGTTTAGGAGTTTAGTGTCGAGAGAGAATAAGTAGAATCAGAAACCATTCTGCTTACTTGATTTAGGTTTACAGCATACATACTTAAATAGGCAAAAGGGGACAGACAATTTGAATTAAAAGAATAAACAAAGGAGTCCCTAGAAGATAAACTGGCTCCTCCAGCCGGGTGAAAGTGACAGATCGCCCAACGTCTCTCTCTGCTTGATCAGACCCGTGATCCTTCTCCCAACGGTTTTCTCCACTTGGTTACTTTGTAACTGAGTCCCTAAATAAAGGTTTAGTCTCACGAGTTTGGTTCCTTGCCTTGCAAGGTAAGACTTGGCGATCTTGAAGTGGGCCCGGCTGTACGGATGAGTTGTACGGACCACTTCTTTTTGATTATTCCAAATGCATATCTTCTTGTCAACTAAGTCTGATCCTCCTTTCTCCTTTATTATTCTCAATAGCTTTGATCTAGTCCATTCTGATGTGTGGACAGCACCCTGTGCATCTAGAGAAAATCATAAGTACTCTGTTACTTTCATAGATGAAAAATCAAAGTATACTTGGCTCACACTGATTCAAAGCAAAGATAGAGTTTTAGAAGCATTTATCAACTTCCAAAACTATGTAACTAACCATTTCAATGAGATTTTGAGAGAATAAGAGTAGATGAACCGAGAGTAAGAGAGAAAGAGTGAAAGATTGAGAGATTAGAAGAGAGTGTGCTTGATGTTCATGATGAACACGAGAGAGAATAGAGAGAAACGCAAAAGAAAGAAATGGTTTGATTGATTGATTAATCTGAGAGGAGATACAAATATATAGAGAGTTACTTAGGTTTACAACGGATACAAAAGGAAAGGCTATAAGTGAGGAGACGTGGCCAGTCAAGGGAAGAGGAGCGCCTGGTTTGAACTTGTGGATGAGGGTGCGAGATGCTTTTGGCATCTTGACCAGATGCCTTCTCCTTTCCAGCCTTGGACAGGTTGTCTTGGTCAGGTTTGACCCCTTATCCGCGAACCTCCTTCTTACTGAGTAACCATCAAGTTAACCTTCTTCTTTTTACCCAGCAAGGTTATCTCCTTCCTTCTACCTTGTGACCCAAGTCTCGGCCATGGATGTACGGACCTTGAGTTGTACGGATCCGTACAGCTTGACCCGGTTTTTGGACAAGACCAAAATGTGTTTTGGTCGAGTTTAAAGTGATTTGGGTCAAGTGGTCCGTACGGTCGGCCGTACAGTCCGTATGGTCCGTACCGTCCGTACACTCACCCCAAATTTGCAAAACCTTCCCTTTGATCCCAAATTCCATTCTAAACCCTTTAAACCTCCTCTCTTTATTACCTCAGATTAACACTCCCCCTCAAGCTTGACCATGTGGAACAAGTCAAGCTTGGAATGCTATGAGATCCCCCTCATTAAAAACCTCACCAAAGAGAAAACCCTTTGTGGGATAAAACCCTTTGATGAGGGAAAAAGAGTGGAGACCCCATAGCAAGGGGATTAGTTGTCTGGTATGAGGTCAATGAGTCCTAGTCTGGTATGAATAGACTCAATGACCTTTTGCCTTGCTGCCTTAGTGAAGACATCCGCCAACTGATCCTCACTCCTTGTGTAACATGGCAAGATCTCTCCAAGACCAATCATTTGCCTCACCTTGTGGCAGTCGACCTCAATGTGCTTGGTTCTTTCATGGAACACCGAGTTGGTTGCAATGTGAATAGCCACCTAGTTATCACAATGCATAGTCATGGGTGTGGCTTGCTCTACTCCTAGATGCTTCAGTATCCCTTTGATCCACACCAATTCATTTGTCAGCTTCAGCATGGCTCTATACTCAGCCTCAGCACTCGAACAAGAGACCACCTTCTGCTTCTTGCTTTTCCAAGTGACCAGGTTTCCTCCAATAAAGGTACAATAGCCGGTGGTTGACTTCCTATCAGCTCTATCTCCTGCCCAATCTGCATCACAGTACCCCACCACTTCAGTGCTCTCATTGCACCCCATCCATACACCTTGGCCTGGTGATCAATTTAGGTAACTTAGGATCCGTTCCACCATCCTCCAGTGATGTTCCCTTGGTTCTTGCAAGTGCTGGCTCACCTGGTTCACAGCAAAACAAATATCAGGACGGGTAATGGACAAGTATATTAACTTACCGACCATCCTCCTATAGAGTTTAGGATCTTCAAGGTATGGACTGTTCTCAATCTCCCCCTCTCGTGGTACTTTGTACCCATCCTCCAATGGCATTTTTGCTATCTTTCTGTTGACATTAAGACATCAAGAGATAAAAGACAATACAATCAGAAGAATAAGCAGTGTTTAAGTAAAGCTTGTGGAACAAGGTTGTCCGTACAACCTTGCCCTAACTTGGCGTGCAAGACAAGATGAAGTGCCCTAACTTGGCGTGCAAGACAAGGGGAAGTGCTAAATGGATCAGAACTGGTTACCTTAACCAGAAAACTTCAGTCTGGTCACACCAAGACCATATGGACGTTGGAGACAAGGAAGGAAGTCACATGTGAGCTGAAGAATTTGAATTTGAATTCTTGGGACCACTTCAGACCTGTCCCTTTCTCTGCTGCTGGCTGAGCCAATTTGGCTGTTTCTGATGTATTTGTTTATTATTTTCTCTTCTGTCTGCTTGCCTATTGTTTCCCTATTTATGGATTGTTCCCATAACACATTAAGCAAGGAAATCAGTTCCTCTTTATTCTGGTTCTCTCTCTCTCTATTCTCTCACGAAATATCTCTCTCTCTCTCATGTTCTTGCTGTGTTCTTCATTGAACTCATATAAACTCTCTTTAATTATCTCATTCTCACATGGTATGAGAGCCATATGCTCTTGAGACCTAAATCTCTTTACTTTTTTCACTTATTTCCGCAATTCTTTGAGTTCCATTTCTATTTTTGGCAAAGTTCATCTTGTTCTTCAGCTGTTCATCATTTCCAGCTCCAGAAATTGCCAAAAATGGAAAAGATGATTTCGACCAAGAAAATGAAGGAGAATCTCATTCCAGTGACCCTAGAGGGTCCTAACTATCTTTTATGGTCAAGAGTGGCCAGAGTTACCTTGGGAAGTCATGGACTTTGGGACAGCCATATCATGGAGTCTGAAACTTCAAAGAGGATGGCTCAAAAGGATAGTCAGGCTACTTGCCTAAAGCATGAAGACAAGTGGGTTCAAGAGGAACAGTAAACACTTGGAATTATACACAGCTCTCTGTCTGAACAGATCTTGGAGGATCATTATCACCTCAGAACCGCCAAGAGCCTATGGGAGAAGCTTCAAAATGTTTATGGGAATCTATGGGAGAGTCTTCAAGCTGTCTATGAGCAAGACAAAGTTTTTAGTCTTCTCCTAAACCTGGATTCACCCTGCAATAGTCTGATAAGTTATATCATTCAAGAAAGGAAGCTTCCAAGTTCCCTAGGAAGCCATCCAAGTACATTTAAGCTCAAGGAGTTTGAGCATCAAGTAATTACAGGAAGAACCGTGTATTCAGCACTCTGTGGTGATTCTAATGAAGGAGGAACATGGAGGAGTATGGCAGGGGCGACCAATTCTGATAGTCCAGTGACCAGAAGAGACTTTGATTCCTTTATAAAAGCTGCCAAGGCCCTTATCTCACCCAAGGAGGTTGGTAAACATTCTCCTGACTCTAAACCCATCATTGTAGATTTAGGAGCTAGCCATCACATGATTAGTGATAGGAACCTGGTTAGTAATATCAAACCTGCCTAAGGGAATGTGCTTATAGCAAATGGTGATAAGGTTAAGATAGAAGGGATAGGGAACCTTAGGTTGTTTGATAAAGAATCAACTGCCTTGTATATGCCTCAGTTTACATCAAATTTGCTATCAGTGAAAAGAGCAACCATTGATCTGAATTGTCAAGTTGTCTTTTGACCTGATGAGGTTGAGTTTCAAGACTTGAAGACAGGGCAAGTTATTGGTAGAGGGCACAGCCATCAGGAACTATATCACCTAGAGAAGACTAAGATATCTGGTGCATCACCTTCTCACTGCCTGATCAGTGCGTCTAATGGGGTTGACAGCACCATATGGCACTCTAGATTGGGACATCCACATACTAGAGCCTTGAACTTGATGCTTCCGGGTATGGTGTTTCTGAATGTTGAATGTGAGGCATGTATCTTGGGGAAGCATTGTAGGACAGTCTTTCCAAGGTCTAGCACTATCTATGAGAAGTGATTCGACGTGGTTCATTCTGATGTGGGGACGGCACCTTGTATGTCCAGAGAGAATCACAAGTACTTTGTCACCTTCATTGATGAGAAGTCAAAATACACATGGGTGACTCTGATTCAGACAAAAGACCGGGTGCTGGAGGCATTCAAGAACTTCAATAACCATGTTTCTAACCATTTCAATGCCTAGTTGAAGATTCTCAGGTCTGATAATGGTGGAGAGTACACTAGTCAAGCATTCAAGCAATATCTAGCTCAACATGGGATCATTCAGCAAACTAGCTGTCCTTACACACCACAACAAAATGGTGTGGCTGAAAGGAAAAATCGACATATGATTGAGGTGGCCAGGAGCATGATGTTCCATGCAAGTGTACCTAAAAGTTTTTAGGGGGATGCAGTCTTGACAGCATGCTACTTGATCAATCGGATTCCTACCAGAATCCTTCAAGACCACTCTCCATTTGAGGTATTAAACAAAACCAGACCATCTATTGATCATATGCGTGTGTTTGGGTGTCTTTGCTTTGTCTTGATACCAGGAGAGCAAAGAAATAAGCTAGAGGCCAAGAGTACAAGAGCTATGTTCATTGGCTACTCCCCAAACCAAAAGGGTTACAAGTGTTATGAACCAGAGACTAGGAGAGTCCTGGTGTCTAGAGTTGGGAGGATCTGGAGAATCTATCTCAATCAGCTTCTGATAGAGCAAGCAACCTTAGGAGAGTAATGGAAAACGATCTTGGGGTCAGTATGCCTGAAGCAAGAATGGAACCTAAGCCAAAAGGGTCTACACCAGAAGCTGATGAAAGGGTTGAAACTGAAGCTGATGAAAGTAATGATAAAGTTGAGGTTCAGGTGGTTCCTCACCTTGACCATGAGGGGGACAATACTTCTGAGCCAACACAACCAGAAAACTCAGCAGGAATTCATGGCCAAGCTGAGCAACAAGATCAGGAACCAGTACTAAGGAGGAGTACTAGAATCAGGAAACCAGCCTCAAACTGGATCAACACCAGAGTCTACTTCAATGCTGAGGCAGTAGCTCACCCTATCAGTGCTGTTTGCTCCCTAGCAAAATATCCAGAAGAGCACCAAGCATTTGTTTTTGAATTGGACCAGGAATATATTCCCAAAACCTATGAAGAAGCCATGGAGGATGAAGAGTCGAGAGCCTCAATTGGTGATGAAATTGGTGCCATGGTGAAGAATGGTACCTGGTTTGAAGCTGAGTTACCAAAGGGCAAGAAAGCAGTCACTAGCCGCCTCATCTTTACCATAAAATACTTGGCAAATGGGAAACCAGAAAGGAAGAAGACTAGACTGGTTGCAAGAGGGTTCACTCAATTATATAGGGAAGATTATCTAGACACATTTGCACCAGTGGCCAAGCTCCATACCATAAGGATACTCCTCTTTGTGGCAGTGAACTTAGGATGGGATCTATGGCAGATGGATGTCAATAATGCCTTTTTACAAGGAGAGCTAGAGGATGAAGTATACATGCGACCAACACCTGGTTTAGAACACATGGTCAAGCCTGGAAATGTATGGAGACTAAAGAAGGCAATCTATGGTCTGAAGCAATCTCCTAGGGCCTGGTATCACAAGCTAAGCACTACACTCAATGGAAGAGGTTTTGTTAAATCAGAGGCTGATCATAATCTCTTCACACTAACCAGCAAGCAAGGGATCATTGTCTTTCTCATCTATGTAGATGACATTATCATTACTGGCAGTGACAAGGAAGGTATAGTCTCAACCAAGGCTTTTCTCAAATCTACATTTGATATAAAAGATTTGGGAGAGTTAAAGTACTTCCTAGGGATTGAAATGTGTCGATCCAAAGAAGGCCTTTTCTTATTCCAAAGGAAGTACACACTTGATCTCTTAAATGAGGCAGGAAACCTTGGAAGAAGACAAGCCAAAACTCCATTGGAAAAAGGCTACAAAGTTCTGCGAGAGGGGGAGTATGAAGATACTATCTTTGAAGATGTCAAGCAGTATAGAAGAATGGTGGGCAAGCTCATATACCTAACCATTACTCGACCAGATGTATGCTTTGCTGTGAACCAAGTCAGTCAGCATATGCAAATCCCTAAGGTACATCACTGGAACATGGTGGAGAGGATCTTGAGATACTTGAGAGAAGCTCCTGGTCAAGGTGTATGGATGGGTTGCAATGGAAGCACTGAGATCACTGGATATTGTGATGCTGATTGGGCAGGAGATAGAGTTGATAGGAAATCAACTACTGGGTATTGTACCTTCATTGGAGGCAATTTGGTTACTTGGAAAAGCAAGAAGCAGAAAGTGGTTTCATGTTCAAGTGCTGAGGCAGAGTATAGAGCTATGAGGAAGCTTACAAGTGAGTTGACTTGGATCAAGGGGCTGCTTAAAGACTTGGGGATTGAGACTACAACACCAATCACTATGCATTGTGATAACCAGGCTGCCATTCACATTGCAAGCAATTCAGTCTTCCATGAGAGGACTAAACACATTGAAGTAGATTGCCACAAGGTGAGACAAGCTGTGGAGCAGAAGATCATCCTTCCTTGTTACACTAGAAGTGAAGATCAGTTGGCTGACATTTTCACAAAGGCAGCAAGTACTAAGGTTTGCGAGTTCATTCATTCTAAACTTGGACTCGTAGATCTGTCATCACACTGATTCCCTTTGCCATGGAGTATTCTACTCTTTTTCCTTGGTCTGGTTTTTATCCCATGTGGTTTTGCCAAACTAAAGGTTTTAATGAGGGGATGCTTCATGGTCTCCAAGCTTGACCAGTTCCTAGGATCAAGCTTGAGTGGGAGTGTTGACATGAAGACATCAAGAGATAAAAGACAATACAATCAGAAGAATAAGCAGTGTTTAAGTAAAGCTTGTGGAACAAGGTTGTCCGTACAACCTTGCCCTAACTTGGCGTGCAAGACAAGATGAAGTGCCCTAACTTGGCGTGCAAGACAAGGGGAAGTGCTAAATGGATCAGAACTGGTTACCTTAACCAGAAGACTTCAGTCTGGTCACACCAAGACCATATGGACGTTGGAGACAAGGAAAGAAGTCACATGTGAGCTGAAGAATTTGAATTTGAATTCTTGGGACCACTTCAGACCTGTCCCTTTCTCTGCTGCTGGCTGAGCCAATTTGGCTGTTTCTGATGTATTTGTTTATTATTTTCTCTTCTGTCTGCTTGCCTATTGTTTCCCTATTTATGGATTGTTCCCATAACACATTAAGCAAGGAAATCAGTTCCTCTTTATTCTGGTTCTCTCTCTCTCTATTCTCTCACGAAATATCTCTCTCTCTCTCATGTTCTTGCTGTGTTCTTCATTAAACTCACATAAACTCTCTTTAATTATCTCATTCTCACACTTTCCACCAAATTTACCTGCATCTCTCAAAAGATCAAGGGTGTATTTCCTTTGGGACATGAACAAGACTTCCTTGGATCTACATATCTCAATTCCAAGGAAGTATTTCATCTCCCCTAAGTCTTTAATTTCAAACACAGATTTTAGATAGTCTTTAGTATCTTGTATACCTGCTTTGTCATTCCCAGTTATGATGATGTCATCAACATAGACCAGAAGGACAATGATACCTGAGGTTGTGATGAGAGTGAAGAGAGTGTGATCTAACTCAGACTTCCTGAAGCCTCGCCCATTCAGAGTAGTGCTTAGCTTGTTGTACCAAGCTCTAGGCAACTGCTTTAGACCATAGATAGCTTTTTTCAATCTCAGCACATTTCTCGGTTTCACAAGACTCTCAAGACCTGGTGGAGGCTTCATGTAGACTTCATCATCAAGTTCTCCTTGAAGAAAGGCATTCTTGACATCCATTTGCCAAAGATCCCATTTCAGATTGGTTGCCACTGATAGAACAATCCGAATGGTATGGAGCTTAGCAACTTGATGTGATCATGGACCGCATCACTAAGGAGAACAAGGAGAGTCTAGATGAGCCACATGAAGCCACATTGCACCAGCAGCCTGGTGATGATGCTCTAGCCATTCCTGAAGGTCCCATGACTCGTTCCAGAGTCAAGAAGCTTAAAGAGAATGTTGTTGGATTACTCACTTCACATCCATATGAAAGTTTATCAGAGTTTAGGCCGTGGGTTGTGTGAGAAGCTTCAACCTCAACAGGTTCGGACTGATCTTGTAATAACAAGGAGAAGAGAAGGCTTGATGAGAGAATAAGATTGTGGAAGAGACTAAGAGAATAAAGAGAGATTCGTGAGACTTAATGAACCAGAGACTAAGAGAGTGAAGAACAGAGATTTAGAACCCAGAAAAGAATAGGAAGGAGGAGGGGAAACCCCACTCTCTCACTTAAATTGTTTACAATCGATAATGAGGCCTTTATAGGCAATACAGGAAGCAAACATTAACCTATATCTAAGGGATGACATGGACGGTTTAGATGAAGTCAGATGGTCTTCATACAGGCTGGAGACAGCCTGGGCGCGCCTAGGAAAGCTTGGCCAGGAATAGGCCAGCAATGCACATGAACCTGGCCAATGATCAGTCCAAGTTCATTCCTTCTTTTGGAAAAGCATCTTGAGAGCATATTCCTCTTATCCATCTCGTCCCAAATGATCCCTTGCCTCCTTAGCTTCAATCAGTCACAAGGGATTCGAATTGCTTCGGTTTAAAGTGATCAAACCGAAGACAAACCCGAAACTGCTTTATTTCTCGACCGTACGGACTGTGTACGGACCACCCGTCCGTACACCTTGACCCGGATTTTGCACATTGCCCAAACTCACCCAAAAGTCGAACCAGGAAGTGTTTTGGGTCGACCATGTCCGTACAGTCCGTACAAGGCCGTACAGGCCGTACAACTGTCCGTACAGGCCGTACGACTGTCCGTACAGTCGACCCTATTTTTTCACTTTCGCCCAATGGCTCCCAAATCTTCCCAAACACTTCCCTCTTCATCATAAGCCCTTCTTGAACCTTGTTCTTGCTCAGCATAAGCTTCTGGACCCTCTTTAGTCCTTGATCAGACTTCTAATGGGTTTTGGCCCTAACTTTGCACATGGCCTTTAGTGGTCCATTTCTCACTTCAGGTTTAACACTCCCCCTCAAGCTTGACTTTATAGATCCTGAGTCAAGCTTGGAACCCTGAAGTCACTCCTCATTAAAAACCTTATGAGAGAAAACCCTCCTTAGGGATAAAACCCTCATAAGGAAAAGAGTAAGCTCCTTCAAGGCCTAGGGATTGGCCATTGAGCCTTTGTGCCTTAGAACCAGTGTGGTTGGACACAAAGGACTCTGGATCGTGGCCTAAACTCGTGCAGCCAACAACACAAAGGCTTGCACCCTCATAGAACTCGTCTTGACCTCTTCATAGACCCAAAACAACCTCATTTAGTCGAATGTAAAGTTTTCGGGTCGACTTGGTCCGTACAGATTCGTACGGTCCGAGTACATCCGTCTAAATGAGGTCCGTACAGATTCGTACGGTCCGAGTACATTCGTATGGTCCGAGTACCAAATCTGTATGGCCTCGCCCTAACTTTACACATAATCATCTTCAGTGAGGTTCAAGCACTGGTAATGGTACCTGATACATTATCCCAAAGGTGCATCAGTACTTATCAAGTATATCCACACGAAAAAGAAACTTAGGCACACCTCAAAACAATGAAACCAAATCAGAGATTCTAGCAACTTAGACATTCTTCTAAATGAAGCAAGATATCAATGATGGTTTGTACTAAGGCAATAGCACTAGAACTTATTCCATTTTAACCATAACAACCAAAGCCAATCTATTCAAGCATTTAAGAACCATTCCGAGATTTAAGAAGAAATGATGAATGACATGAATTGAATTGAGTTTAAGTTACTTCCCTTTTTGTTTGGATGAGGAGTGACTGGTTTGTCACTTGAATCCCTCACACTCGGCCAGTTGCAGCCTCTCCATGGCAACACCAACTTGATGGGAGGTTGGATGATCCTTTGTTGAAGTCCTTGCAAGGCTTTGAAGCTGGACCATGGATGGATCATGTAAATTCAGACTCCCCCTCAAGCTTAACTCCGAGACTATGGGAGGAGCTAAGCTTGTGAACGATCCAAACCATCCATGGCCTTATGACCACTAGTCTTCTTGACTTTGTGATGTCCTTCTTCTTGTGAGTTTACTCTCTTCCTTAATAGGAACTAGGGTGTTTGAATCACCATAGAGATATCCTCACAAGATACTCTCTCTCCATTGCATGACCCATTCTCTATACACTCCTTGTATTTGAATGGACTGATGCGTCCATGGAATGGTATGCAATGGGAAGATTAGCATGTCCTTTGTTCCATTTCTTTTAGATCATCGGCCTCTTCATGACTTTGGTGATGATCTTCATTGCAGCACCCTTTTGGTGATGCTTTTCTTTGCTTGTCTACTGTCCTCTCTACACTCTCCTGATATGTAGGCTATGGTGACTGAACCACCATGGACAGAACCGCAAGGCAGCTCTCCATTTGTCACAACATCCTCTCTACACTCTTTGGTGTAGGCTATGGACTTCCCATGGAATGTTGGCAATGGGCAAATTCATGGTCTTAGGAACCATCAGTCTTTACAAGACTTGATGTCCTTACCCTTGTGAGTTTTGGCTCTTTTCCTTATACCAGGAACTATTGGTGTTTGAATCACCTTAAGAGCCCTCACAAGGTAGTCTCTCATTGTATGATATCCCACTTTACACTTCCTGTAGACTTTGGGACTTACATGTCCAAGTGGTATCATACAATGGTATCAACCTCTCATTGCATACTCAATCACACTACACTTCCTGTAGTTTGTGGACTGACACGTCCAGTGATGATATGCAATGGCATTAGACCTTTGTCTTGTCACTGTGGTTTGGTTTGTCACTGTATCACAACTTGTGTACCTAACATCACCACAACTCAATGCAAGATTAGATCATCCCATTGGGACCAAACCAAGATCACTCATCCGGTTTGATCACCAATGCCTCAACAAGCTAAAAGAAAACTTGAAACCAGCAGACCACAGAGCAAGACAGGGCAATTTAAACTTCTCTAGATGCAATGCAAGCTTGAAACAAAGCACTTGCAACTAGGCTGGAATTTTAGATGCACCATATATGAATGCAACAATCTTAGACAGCAACTATTAGAATGCAACAGATTCAATCCGAACTAACCACTATATGATCCATTTTAAACAACCTAAACTGAATGCAAGAAAACACCCAAACATGATAATGAGCAATAGTTTCATCAAGATCATAGATTCAAGTAGTTTAGACATACTTCTAAATCCTACTTGATATCTCTGAGAGATTAACTATGTCATTAACATCCAAGCAACAAAGAACCGGATTGAATCACTACCTATATGCTTATGGATGCAAAACAGTCTAAACAATTCTCATGATGCAAGTAGTAGAGACATTCAGTTCTACACACCAAGACCGAAAGAGATATGACAATTCACGAGACAATACTAAACCACCACTATGATGCTTATGCAAGAACGAGAATCAGAACACAAAACAATGCAGTAAACAAGCCAGGAGATCCTGGGACCAACAACACTCCATGCACACCAAAGTATAAACTCTTATTAAGGGATAAAGGATTTGCTTACAGCTAAGGAATCTGGGCTGATTCCTTAAACCTCCATGAACACAGGTCACTATTTCTTGTTGGGTTTAGCCCAACCCTTCTTTGGTCATTACTGCTTGAGGCAGCTTCAGACTTGGCTCTTGAGGAACACCTCCATCCTTTTCAGACTTGATGCTTAGCCCCCAATGCAACTCTTCTCGGATCAATACAGGTCACTGAGCTTGATGGTACTTCTGGTAGCTCACTTGAGTTTCTTTCTCTAGTTTGGCCGAGATTTGGATCCAAACTTGGAATGAGCTCAAGAGAGATCTAAAACCATGTTCACCATTTCTTTAGCTTCTGTTCCTTTGGTCACCAGTCTCCCATGGACTTAAGTGATGACCACTCCTACTTATGTGCCTCTTGAGCTAGCAGCACACCACTTCCACAGCAGTGTCTTAATGCCACTAACTCTTCACACAAACAAACTCTCCATTGCTTCTCAATGGGCAGCGCCTTTTCTTACTTGGTTTGGTTAGACACTGAACACTTCTTATGTTCCTGTACAGCACTCAAACTCCAGAATAGATTAGGCCACAAGCATTGGGATTAAACCTTGACCAATCATCAAGTTTGATCTCCAATGTCAACAGCAATGCAACTTCCTAAATGACAATGCATGATCTGATAAGATAAAACACATTTCATTTAGGCAAAACTAGGCTACCTTAACCGCATCCTTAGACATTACTCTAGGTGCTCAACATAAGGCAGCAACCAACCAAGTGAATGATGAAACAGCAAAACACCTTAACAAGTTCTAATCAGTCATGAATGCAATCACTGGAGCTGATACACTATCTAGCACCCTAATACACATTCAAACAGAGAACAAGGTATGGCCTTTTTAACAATCACACATCACACAAGACCTTAAAAGCATTCTGGGACAGTATCTAGCAAGCTTTATAAGACCCTCAGGACATGAACACACACTACATCACACGGCCATAACAAAAGTCTCAAGCTTTAAACAAGGGAAGGAAGTTATCTTACAGTCAAGGAACCTGTGCTGGTTCCTTGAACCTCCATGGTTAATCGGTTCATGACTAGACAGATTTGGGTTGTTGGTTTGGGAACCAACACCTCCTTCTCTGTGTGACCTTCCCCCTTGACCCCTATCATGCCAAAGACACCAACTTTCTCCATGTTTGAGTCGCCACACCAAGATCCAAGTTTAAAGTCTCCTTCTTTAAAAGGTTTCTCCTTGGACAATGAGGAAGAGCGGCTTGGACAAGCTTCCACTGGCCTTCTTTCCCCAGAACGAACATGGGAGATGAGGATGAACTATGAATAGCTTCTGGGCACGCCATGAATGATAAAGTTTTGATCTTGAAGGGTTTAAACGACTGGATGCACAGAAGCTTCTTCATTGGTTTAGAAATGGCATGAGAGAGAGAGAGCTTGAGCTTGTGGATTCTAATGAACCAGGTTCTGATTAACCTGGCTCTGATACCATGAAAGTTTATCAGAGTTTAGGCCGTGGGTTGTGTGTGAAGCTTCAACCTCAACAGGTTCGGACAGATCTTGTAATAACAAGGAGAAGAGAAGACTTGATGAGAGAATAAGATTGTGGAAGAGACTAAGAGAATAATGAGACTAAAGAGAGATTCGTGAGACTTAATGAACCAGAGACTAAGAAAGTGAAGAACAGAGATTTAGAACCCAGAAAAGAATAGGAAGGAGGAGGGGAAACCCCACTCTCTCACTTAAATTGTTTACAATCGATAATGAGGCCTTTATAGGCAATACAAGAAGCAAACATTAACCTATATCTAAGGGCTGATAAATCCTGAGAGAATGGATGGTTTAGATGAAGTCAGATGGTCTTCATACAGGCTGGAGACAGCCTGGGCGCGCCTAGGAAAGCTTGGCCAAGAATAGGCCAGCAATGCACATGAACCTGGCCAATGATCAGTCCAAGTTCATTCCTTCTTTTGGATAAGCATCTTCAGAGCATATTCCTCTTATCCATCTCGTCCCAAATGATCCCTTGCCTCCTTAGCTTCAATCAGTCACAAGGGATTCGAATTGCTTTGGTTTAAAGTGATCAAACCGAAGACAAACCTGAAACTGCTTTATTTCTCGACCGTACGGACTGTGTACGGACCACCCGTCCGTACACCTTGACCCGGATTTTGCACATTGCCCAAACTCACCCAAAAGTTGAACCAGGAAGTGTTTTGGGTCGACCATGTCCGTACAGTCCGTACAAGGCCGTACAGGCCGTACAACTGTCCGTACAGGCCGTACAACTGTCCGTACAGTCGACCCTATTTTTGCACTTTCGCCCAATGGCTCCCAAATCTTCCCAAACACTTCCTTCTTGATCATAAGCCCTTCTTGAACCTTGTTCTTGCTCAGCATAAGCTTCTGGACCCTCTTTAGTCCTTGATCAGACTTCTAATGGGTTTTGGCCCTAACTTTGCACATGGCCTTTAGTGGTCCATTTCTCACTTCAGGTTTAACAACATCCACAACAAGAAAGTCTTGGACAAGGTCTGATCCGAGATGTCTTGATCACAATTCAAGCCATCTCTACATCAATCTGAGTTAGTGTCTAGGCAAGACATGGGGTGCGTGCTCTTTTCCTTGCTTTTGGTTTTGTCCAACGAGGTTTTCCGGAGGAAGGTTTTTAACGAGGTCTTCACATCACTTAGGCCCTATCTCGGTCCAAGGCTAAAGAAGTTTACATTTTTATTTCATTTTAAAGCTTATGTTAAAGTTAAACTATAGTTTCCTTTTTACTTATTTCCGAAACCCTAGAGAGCATGTTCTCGGTTTCTTCTTATTTAAATGGGTCTCTAAGCCCTATTGTACTCATCCATCCTTTAATCAACGAGTTATATTTTCTCCTTGACGGCTCTTTCTCTAAGACAAGTTGTCGAGTTTCTTCTGGTGTGTAGTATCCAGGAACCTAAGGGTGTTTGCTTGGTGTGTTATATCCGAGTTATTCATCTAGGAGTATCAAGAGATCTTATCATCCCTCTTGTGTCACCAATCGATCCACAACCTTGAAGAACTTGAGTCTCTGATTCGTTCTTGCAAGGATCTATCCATTCCCATCAACCAAAGAGCATCCTAGGGGCGCATCAAGTGGTATCAGAGCACCTTTGGTTGGGAAGTACTCGTTTTCTCTCTTGTTTTTTTTGTTTCATCCGTGTTTCATCTCTATCATCTTGTTAAGCAGTAGTTCTAATTTGTTTAGGGCTGCTCGAGTTTCATAAGAGTTTAGACAAGGATCTAAACTTTTTCCTTTTTTGCTTGCGAGAAAACCCTAGAGAGAGAAACCCTAGCTGCATAAGTTCTTTGCTTCTTAGATCACTTTGTTTCATCTGTTAATCTTGTTAATCACCTTGAACACGAGTAGATTAAGGTTGTTTAGGGTGCTAGAAAAGCTTAGAAAAGTTTAGACAAGATTTGAAGAATTTCCTTTTTGCTAGAAATCGGCAACCCTAATCTCCTTTTTACTTGTAGCCAATTATCCTTTTTACTATTGACTTGCAGAAGAAGCTTTAGTTTGTTTTATCCTTTTTCCTTTTTGTTTGTCTTGTTACCTAGAAACCTTTTACTGGTTATTTTGTTTACCTTTGTGCAGGAAGCATGGGATCCGAGTCTGAAGAAGAAGTTGCACTCGTCAGGAAGAACAAGCTTCTCATGGAGGCTATGTCGGCTCAACTCAATCAGAACATGGTAGCAACCATGACCGAGATGATGAGGACCAACCTCAATGACATTCGGAGAGAGCTCAGAGAAGACATCAGGAGAGCTACTAGTCAAGTTCCAAACCAAGAGACTAGGAGAGAAGAGAGACCTCATGGAACTCGCCAAGAGCATGCCGGTTATGAGGAGACTGACAATGAGTATGAACACCTCAGTTCATCCTCAAGACAAAGCCAAAGAAGACGTAGGCGTGTCCAAGAAAGAAGGATGAACCAGGGAGATGAGCTTGCTGGTTTGAAGATAAAGATACCCCCATTCCATGGCAAAGCTGATCTGGATGCCTACCTTGAGTGGGAGAAGAAGATTGAGCTAGTCTTTCAGTGTAAGCAGTACACAAACGACAAGAAGATTCAGATTGCTGCTACTGAATTCTATGACTATGCTCTAAGTTGGTGGGATCAGTACATCACAACTCGTAGAAGGAATGGAGAGGAACCAATTGAGACTTGGACAGAGATGAAGTCTATCATGCGCAAGAGATTTGTTCCAAGTCACTACCACAGAGATTTGCATCACCGGCTTAGGAAACTTACCCAAGGTTCAAGATCAGTGGAGGAGTATTACCAGGAGATGGAGTTGCTCATGCTAAGAGCTAGCATATCAGAAGATAGAGAAGCAGCCATGTCAAGGTTCTTATGTGGTTTAAACCGAGTTATACAAGACAATGTTGAGATGCAACATGATGTGGAGCTTGAAGAGATGCTACACAAGGCTATTCTTGTGGAGCAACAGCTCAAGAGGAAGGGACATTCACGCAACCACTATGGCTCTAACCGGTTACACACACCAAGGAAGAGAAGTCACCTTACCCTAAGGAGTCTAAACTGTTCCAGAAGGATCACAAGTCCTATCCAAGAGAAGAGACCAAACCAAGCAGTGCTCTTGACAAGGGCAAAGGCAAGGTTGAAGCTTCTAGTTCCAGAGCTCGTGATGTCAAGTGTTTCAAGTGCCAAGGAAGAGGTCATTATGCCAATGAATGTACCAACAAGAGAGTCATGATCTTGCTGGAAGATGGAGAGTATGCCTCAGAAGATGACAACACCGAGTCTGACCAAGAAGAAACTGAAGAAGAAAATGAAGAAGGACCAGTCCAGGGGAAACTTTTAGTAGCAAGAAGGCTTCTAAGCTTGCAAAACAAGGCTGAGGAGCTAGAGCAGCGTGAGAACCTCTTCTACACCCGGTGCTTGGTCCAAGGAAAAGTGTGCAGCCTCATTGTTTATGGAGGTAGTTGTGTGAATGCTGCGAGTGAAACCATGGTCAAGAAGTTGGGATTGAAGGTTCAGAAGCATCCCAAACCTTACCGGCTACAATGGCTGAATGAAGAAGGCACCATGAAGGTTTCAAATCAAGTCCTTATTCCCTTAGCCATTGGGAGGTATGAAGATGAAGTCTTGTGTGATGTGTTGCCTATGGAAGCTGGTCACATACTTCTTGGAAGACCTTGGCAATCTGATCGCCGAGTTATCCATGATGGCTTCACTAACAAGCACTCCTTTGAGTTCAAGGGACGCAAGACCACTCTGGTTCCCTTGACACCTAAGGAAGTTCAACAAGATCAGGTTCAACTCCAAAAGAAGAAGGAGATTGATCTAAAATCGGCTGGAACTAAGCAGCCAAACTTCTATGCTAACATGGGTGATATCAAAAGAACTCTCTACTCTAAACAATCTGCTATCTTACTTGTGTTTAAAGAAACTCTTTTAAACTTAACAGATTCTACACCGGTGTATCCGAGTGAGATGGTCTCTCTTTTGCAGGAGTTTCAAGATGTATTTCCAGAGAACAATCCCATTGGTTTACCACCTTTGAGAGGGATTGAGCACCAGATAGACTTTGTTCCAGGATCTACACTTCCAAACCGTCCAGCATACAGAACCAACCCGGTTGAGACCAAGGAGTTGCAAAGACAAGTAGAGGAGCTCATGGAGAAGGGCTATATCCGAGAGAGTTTGAGCCCATGTGTTGTACCAGTGCTCCTAGTGCCTAAGAAGGATGGTACATGGCGGATGTGTGTTGATTGTAGATCAATCAATAACATCACAGTGAAGTATCGCCATCCTATCCCTAGACTTGATGATATGCTTGATGAATTGCATGGTTCTTGCATCTTTTCTAAGATAGATTTAAAAAGTGGTTATCATCAGATTAGGATGAAAGAAGGAGATGAATGGAAAACTGCATTCAAAACTAAACATGGATTATATGAGTGGTTAGTTATGCCATTCGGATTAACCAATGCACCTAGTACATTCATGAGATTAATGAATCATGTTCTTAGATCATTCATAGGCATTTCTATTGTAGTATACTTTGATGACATCTTAGTATATAGCAAGAACTTAGAAGAACATCTAGAACATCTTAGGGCTGTCCTGAATGTTCTAAGGAATGAAAAGCTTTATGCCAACTTGAAGAAGTGCACTTTTTCCACGGATAACTTGGTTTTCCTAGGCTTTGTTGTGAGTGCAGATGGAGTTAAGGTCGATGAGGAGAAGGTCAAAGCCATCAAAGACTGGCCGAGTCCAACCACAGTAGGAGAAGTGAGGAGTTTCCATGGGCTTGCTGGGTTCTATAGGTGATTTGTGAGAGACTTTAGCACCATTGCAGCTCCCTTGACCGAAGTGATAAAGAAGGATGTCGGATTCAAGTGGGGAGAAGCACAAGAGAAGGCTTTCCAGAGCCTAAAATAGAAGCTTACTCAATCACCTCTTCTTATGCTTCCTGACTTTACTAAAACTTTTGAAATAGAATGTGATGCCTCAGGAATTGGAATTGGTGCTGTATTGATGCAGGATAGGAAACCTATAGCCTACTTCAGTGAGAATCTTGGAGGAGCCACTCTCAACTATGCAACCTATGACAAAGAACTCTATGCCTTGGTGAGGGCATTACAAACGTGGCAACATTACTTGTGGCCCAAGGAGTTTGTCATACACACTGATCATGAGTCCCTAAAGTATCTAAAAGGGCAGAGTAAGCTTAGCAAGAGACACGCAAGGTGGGTTGAGTTCATTAAGACCTTCCCATACGTGATCAAATATAAACAAGGTAAGGAGAACATAGTTGCTGATGCACTATCTCGGAGGTATGTTCTCTTGACTACTTTAGATGCTAAGTTACTTGGGTTTGAGCAGATAAAGGATATGTATGATACTGACCATGATTTCAAGGAAGCTTATGCTTCTTGTGAGAAGTTTGCTGCGGGCATTACGTTAGACAAGAAGGCTACTTGTTTTATGACAATAGGTTATGTGTGCCTAACTGCTCTTTGAGAGATCTTTTTGTCAGGGAATCCCATGGGGGCAGTCTAATGGGACACTTTGGTATTGCCAAGACCTTAAAAGTTTTGCAGGATCACTTCTATCGGCCGCATATGAAGAGAGATGTGGAGAGAATCTGTGGGAGGTGTGCTACTTGCAAGCATGCCAAGTCCCAAGTCCAATCCCAGGGTTTGTACACTCCTTTACCCATTCCACACCATCCCTGGAATGATATTTCCATGGACTTTGTTGTTGGATTGCCTAGGACTAGAACCGGAAAGGACTCAATCTTTGTTGTTGTTGATAGGTTCTCTAAGATGGCACATTTCATAGCATATCATAAGACTGATGATGCATTGCATATTGCTAACCTGTTCTTTAAAGAAGTTGTTCGTTTCCATGGCATGCCTAGAACTATAGTTTCTGATAGGGACACTAAGTTTCTTAGTTACTGTTGATCTGAGGTAATAAAGAGAGGAGGTTTAAAGGGTTTAGGATGGAGTTTGGGATCAAAGGGAGGATGTGCAAATTCCGGGTCAAGTGTACGGACGGTACGGACCGTACGGACTGTACGGCCGACCGTCCGGACCACTCGACCCTAATGATTTTAAACTTGACCAAATCACATTTTGGTCTTGTGCAAATCTCGGGTCAAGTTGTACGGATCCGTACAACTCTTGGTCCGTACATCCATGGCTGAAACTTGGGTCACAAGGCAGAAGGAAGAAGATAACCTTGGTGGGTGAAAAGGGAGAAGGTTAACTTGCTGGTAACTCGGTAAAGTTATGGCTCGCGGATAAGGGGTCAAGCTTGACCAAGACAGCCTGTCCAAGGCTGGAAAGGAGAAGGCATCTGGTCAAGATGCCAAAAGCATCTCGCACCCTCATCCACTCGTTCAAACCAGGCGCGCCTCTTCCCCTGACCGGCCACGTCTCCCACTCCATAGCCTTTGCTATATGTATCCGTTGTAACCCTAAAGCTCTGCCTATATATTTGTAACTCCTCTCTGAATAATCAATCAAGCAAATCATTTCTTTCTCTTGTTGTTCTCTCTACTCTCTCTCGTGTTCATCATGAACATCGAGTAAACTCTCTTCTAATCTCTCAATCTTTCACTCTTTCTCTCATTCTCTCGGTTACTCTACTCTCATTCTCTCAAAATGTCATGGTATCAGAGCCAGGTTTGTTACATCCTGGTGTTTAGATCTACTATCTTCAGCTTCATCTCGAGTTCAAAGGTTCAAGCTTTCTGGGTTCTTGAGGTTCGTTTAGAAGATGGAAGGAAGCAAGGTGATGTTAGCGGTTCCGGTTACTCTTAAAGGTGGTGGAAACTACCTGTTGTGGTCTCGGCTTGTGAAGACTGCGGTTGGGAGCAAGGGTTTGTGGAGTCATATCACTGATGAAGCTCCAAAATCAGTTGCTAGTGAGGAAGAAGGTGCAAAGGAGGCTGCTTTAGCTGCTCAACAGAAGTGGATCCAAGATGACATGATGGTGCAAACCATGATTAAAGGTTCTCTAGATCCACCCATCCTAGAAGCTTACAGCTACTGCGAGACTCCAAAGGACCTGTGGGAGACTCTCCAGAAGATCTATGGTAACACTTCCAATCTGAGCCTAGTGTTTGAGCTCAAGAGAGCCATAAACACTCTTGCTCAAGAAGATGTTGAGTTTACCAAACACTTGGGTAAGTTCAGGGCACTATGGTCTGAACTAGAAATGCTTAGACCCAACACAACAGATCAAGATACTCTCATGGAGAGGCGTGAACAAGATCAGGTGTTTGGGTTGATGTTGACTCTGAATCCGGCCTTCAACGATCTGATTAAGCACATACTCAGGTCACCAAAGCTTCCAACTTTGGAGGAAGTGTGTGCTCAGATCCAGAAGGAGGAAGGGTCCTTGGGGTTGTTTGGTGGAAAGGGGGAGCTTTCCCTGGCCAACAAAGCCGAGGCTGTTCAGGCTAACAGAGCCATGTTCAGGCCTGATGAAAGAAGAGGTGGTGAAGATAGGAGGTTTGGAGGCAACTGTGATCACTGCAAGAAGCCGGGTCATAAAAGGAGCCAGTGCTGGATACTCCACCCTCATCTCAAACCAGCAAAGTTCATGAAGGAACGTGATGCAAGAGCCCACCTTTCAACCGAGGCAAGTGAAGCTGGTGGTTCAGCTAGAGCAGGTTCAACCACTCGTGAAGGGGAAGGAAAGGCCTTGACTTCTCAACACACTCCCTTGAAAAGCATGGACCATGAGCTGATCAGGAGGTCAGACATTGATGCCCTCATCAAAGCTCTCAAGGAGAATGGTAATGTATCCGGTAACCCTCTAGGGTATTCCTATGCTGCTTATAGGTTGTCTAGTATCCCTGATCACTTGAAAGATGAAAATGACTCTCATAAGGATGCATCTAGACTGCTTAAAGACATTGATCATTTAGAAAAGAACTCGCCTAGTTCCTATCATGCTTATAACACCAGTAAACCGCTTGTAGTTGATTCAGGAGCCTCTCACCATATGATTAGTGATGATAAACTGATAAAAGACATAGAACCGGCTCATGGTCATGTAATGATTGCTAATGGTGATAGGATAGCAATAAGAGGAATTGGCAAGTTGAATCTATTTGATAAGGAGTCTAAAGCGTTTTATATGCCTAAGTTCACTTCTACTTTGTTATCAGTTAAGAGATGCACCACTGATTTGCATTGTAATGTCATATTCAGTCCTAATGATGTGAAGTTTCAGGATATTGAGAGCCATAAGTTGATCGGAAAGGGAGTAACCAAAGGAGATCTTTATATGCTTGAAGACATTGCCCCTTGTTCTGATTTGAAATACTCGTTTAGTTCTACTTCTGTGTTGAATAATGATGCATTGTGGCATGCTAGAGTAGGTCACCCACATGTTAGAGCCCTAAGTTTAATGTTACCAGGTGTCATGTATAAGAATAATGAATGTGAAGCATGTATCTTGGGTAAACATTGTAAGGCAGTTTTTCCAAAGTCTAATACTCTTTATGAAAAGTGTTTTGATCTTGTGCATTCAGATGTTTGGACTGCTCCTTGTTTATCTAGAGATAATTACAGATATTTTGTAACTTTCATTGATGGAAAATCAAAATACACCTGGATAACACTGATTCAAACTAAGGATAGAGTTCTTGATACATTTAGAAACTTTCAGGCTTATGTGATTAACCATTACCATGCCAAGATTAAGATTTTCAGGTCAGATAATGGCGGGGAGTATACGAGCTTGGCATTCAAGCAAAATCTAGCTCAACATGGGATCCTTCATCAAACCAGCTGTCCTTACACACCCCAGCAAAATGGAGTTGCTGAAAGGAAGAACAGGCATCTTATGGAGGTGGCTAGGTCAATCATGTTCCAGTCAAACGTTCCCAAAAGATTTTGGAGTGATGCTGTGATGACTGCCTGCTATCTGATCAACATGACACCCACCAGATTTCTGGATGACAAAGCTCCATTTGAAGTTCTAAACAACGAGAAGCCAGTCTTAAGTCATCTAAGGGTGTTCGGGTGTCTTTGCTTTGTTCTGGTTCCCGGGGAGATGAGGAACAAGCTGGAACCAAAGAGTACAAGAGCCATGTTCTTGGGGTATTCAACAACACATAAGGGGTACAAATGTTTTGATCCAAAGACGAGGAGAGTTCTGGTGTCCAGAGATGTAAAGTTTGTGGAGTCAAGAGGGTACTATGAAGAGAAGAGTTGGGATGATTTGAAGGATCTATCCCAAGCTCCTGATAAGGCTGCTAGTCTCCGGTTCATTCTTGAAGGTCTTGGGATCAATACAACCCAGGATCAGAGAAGACAAGAAGAACCTAATGAAGCTGAAGATCAAACCCACCATGATCATGAAGGGGGAAATGAACCTGAGAATGGAAGTCAAGATGAGGAGCACTCAGGAGATCATGATCAAGGTGAGGTAGCAAGTGAAGAAGGAAGTGAAGAAAACAATGGACCTGAACCTGAGCAAGAAGGTCATGAGGAACCAGTGGAAGAAGCACCTCCACTAAGAAGGAGTATGAGGATAAGAAGAGACCCATCAAACTGGGTTAACACTAGAGTGTACTATAATGCCCAAGCAGTAGCTCATCCAAGTCAGGTGGTATGTTCGTTTGCCAAGCTTCCAAAAGAACATTGGGCATTCATATCAAGTCTGGATGAAAGCCAAGTTCCTCGGTCTTATGAGGAAGCTATGAAGGATGAAAGATGGCGAGCCTCAGTTGCTGATGAAGCTAATGCCATGATCAAGAACGAGACATGGTATGAAAGTGAGCTACCTAAGGGGAAGAAGGCAGTAACCAGTATGTGGATATTCACCATCAAGTTCCTGCCAAATGGGAAGATAGAAAGGAGGAAGACTAGATTGGTGGCTAGAGGCTTCACTCAAACATATGTAGAAGACTATCTTGACACATTTGCTCCAGTTGCTAAACTCCATACCATTATGATTGTTCTATCAGTGGCAACCAATCTGAAATGGGATCTTTGGCAAATGGATGTCAAGAATGCCTTCCTTCAAGGAGAACTTGAAGATGAGGTCTACATGAAGCCTCCACCAGGTCTTGAGAGTCTTGTGAAACCAGGAAATGTGCTGAGGTTGAAGAAAGCAATCTATGGTCTAAAGCAGTCGCCTAGAGCTTGGTACAACAAACTGAGCACTACTCTGAATGGGCGTGGCTTCAGGAAGTCTGAGTTAGACCACACTCTCTTCACCCTCACCACAAGCTCAGGTATTATTGTCCTTCTAGTTTATGTTGATGACATCATCATAACTGGAAGTGACAAAGAAGGTATACAAGATACAAAAGATTATTTGAAATCAGTGTTTGAGATTAAAGACCTAGGGGAGATGAAATACTTCCTTGGTATTGAGATATGTAGAGCCAAGGAAGGTCTATTCATGTCCCAAAGGAAATATACACTTGATCTTTTGAAGGATGCATGTAAACTAGGTGGGAAGACAGCCAAAATGCCATTAGAGGATGGATATAAAGTTCCACGTGAGGGGGAGATTGAGAACAGCCAATACCTTGAAGACCCTAAACTCTATAGGAGGATGGTTGGTAAGCTAATCTACTTAACTATTACTCGTCCTGATATCTGTTTTGCTGTGAACCAGGTGAGCCAGCACATGCAAGAACCAAGGGAACATCACTGGAGGATGGTGGAACGGATCCTAAGCTATCTGAATGGATCACCAGGCCAAGGAATATGGATGGGGTGAAATGAGAGCACTGAAGTGGTGGGTTACTGTGATGCAGATTGGGCAGGAGACCGAGCTGACAGGAAGTCCACTACAGGCTATTGCACCTTCATTGGAGGGAACCTGGTTACTTGGAAGAGCAAGAAGCAGAAAGTGGTCTCGTGTTCAAGTGCTGAAGCTGAGTATAGAGCCATGTTGAAGCTGACAAATGAATTGGTGTGGATCAAAGGGATATTGAAGCATCTAGGAGTAGAGCAAGCCACACCAATGACTATGCATTGTGACAATCAGGCGGCTATCCACATTGCAACCAACTCGGTGTTCCATGAAAGGACCAAACACATTGAAGTCGATTGCCACAAGGTGAGGCAAATGATTGGTCTTGGAGAGATATTGCCATGTTACACAAGGAGTGAGGATCAGTTGGCGGATGTCTTCACTAAGGCTGCAAGGCAGAAGGTCATTGAGTCTATTCATACTAGATTAGGACTCATTGACCTCTTACCAGACAACTAATCCCCTCGCTATGGGGTCTCCACTCTTTTTCCCTCATCAAAGGGTTTTATCCCACAAAGGGTTTTCTCTTTGGCGAGGTTTTTTAATGAGAGGGAGCTCATAGCATTCCAAGCTTGACTTGTTCCACATGGTCAAGCTTGAGGGGGAGTGTTGATCTGAGGTAATAAAGAGAGGAGGTTTATAGGGTTTAGGATGGAGTTTGGGATCAAAGGGAGGATGTGCAAATTCCGGGTCAAGTGTACGGACGGTACGGACCGTACGGACTGTACGGCCGACCGTACGGACAACTCGACCCAAATGATTTTAAACTTGACCAAATAACATTTTGGTCTTGTGCAAATCCCGGGTCAAGTTGTACGGATCCGTACAACTCTTGGTCCGTACATCCATGGCTGAAACTTGGGTCACAAGGCAGAAGGAAGAAGATAACCTTGGTGGGTGAAAAGGGAGAAGGTTAACTTGCTGGTAACTCAGTAAAGTTATGGCTCGCGGATAAGGGGTCAAGCTTGACCAAGACAGCCTGTCCAAGGCTGGAAAGGAGAAGGCATCTGGTCAAGATGCCAAAAGCATCTCGCACCCTCATCCACTCGTTCAAACCAGGCGCGCCTCTTCCCTTGACCGGTCACGTCTCCCACTCCATAGCCTTTGCTTTATGTATCCGTTGTAACCCTAAAGCTCTGCCTATATATTTGTAACTCCTCTCTGAATAATCAATCAAGCAATTCATTTCTTTCTCTTGTTGTTCTCTCTACTCTCTCTCGTGTTCATCATGAACATCGAGTAAACTCTCTTCTAATCTCTCAATCTTTCACTCTTTCTCTCATTCTCTCGGTTACTCTACTCTCATTCTCTCAAAATCTCAGTTACTTCTGGAAGACACTTTGGTCTAAGCTAGGCACTAAACTGTTGTTTTCTACTACTTGTCATCCGCAAACTGATGGACAAACTGAAGTGGTTAATAGAACCTTAGGAACACTCCTGCGTGCATTCATTAAAAAGAACTTAAGGACATGGGAAGAATACTTACCACACTGTGAATTTGCATACAACCATGCTATGCATTCTGCTTCTACGTATTCACCTTTTGATATTGTTTATGGGTTCAATCCCACCACTCCTTTGGATCTAATGCCTTTACCTGAGTGTGAAAGGATCAGCCTAGATGGCAAGAAGAAAGCAGAGATGGTCCAACGAATCCATGAGAAGGCTAGACAAAACATTGAGCAGAAAACCAAGCTTTATGAGAAGCAAGCCAACAAAGGGAGACGTGTGAGAACCTTTGAAGTAGGTGACCAAGTTTGGTTGCACCTGAGGAAGGATAGGTTCCCAAACGAGAGGAAGTCCAAGCTGATGCCAAGGGTTGATGGACCTTTCGAGATCATCCACAAGATCAATGACAATGCCTACAAACTCGATCTCCAAGGTAAGTATGATGTATCAAATAGCTTCAATGTCACTGACTTGGCTCCTTTTGCTGTAGATGAACCTGATTTGAGGACAAATCCTTTTCAAGAGGGAGGGGATGATGTGATCATGGACCGGATCACTAAGGAGAACAAGGAGAGTCTAGATGAGCCACATGAAGCCACATTGCACCAACAACCTGGTGATGATGCTCTAGCCATTCCTAAAGGTCCCATGACTTGTTCCAGAGTCAAGAAGCTTAAAGAGAATGTTGTTGGATTACTCACTTCACATCCACAACAAGAAAGTCTTGGACAAGGTCTGATCCGAGATGTCTTGATCACAATTCAAGCCATCTCTACATCAAGCTGAGTTAGTGTCTAGGCAAGACATGGGGTGCGTGCTCTTTTCCTTGCTTTTGGTTTTGTCCCACGAGGTTTTCCGGAGGAAGGTTTTTAACGAGGCCACAACTTTTCTTCACATCACTTAGGCCCTATCTCGGTCCAAGGCTAAAGAAGTTTACATTTTTATTTCATTTTAAAGCTTATGTTAAAGTTAAACTATAGTTTCCTTTTTACTTATTTCCGAAACCCTAGAGAGCATGTTCTCGGTTTCTTCTTATTTAAATGGGTCTCTAAGCCGTATTGTACTCATCCATCCTTTAATCAACGAGTTATATTTTCTCCTTGACGGCTTTTTCTCTAAGAAAAGTTGTCGAGTTTCTTCTGGTGTGTAGTATCCAGGAACCTAAGGGTGTTTGCTTGGTGTGTTATATCCGAGTTATTCATCTAGGAGTATCAAGAGATCTTATCATCCCTCTTGTGTCACCAATCGATCTACAACCTTGAAGAACTTGAGTCTCTGATTCGTTCTTGCAAGGATCTATCCATTCCCATCAACCAAAGAGCATCCTAGGGGCGCATCACAACTGGAGCAAATGTGTCAAGATAGTCTTCTCCATATGTTTGAGTGAACCCTCTAGCCACTAGCCTTGTCTTCCTTCTATCTATCTTCCCATTTGGTAAGAACTTGATGGTGAATATCCACATACTGGTTACTGCTTTCTTCCCTTTAGGCAGCTCACTCTCATACCATGTCTCATTCTTGATCATGGCATTAGCCTCATCCGCAACTGAGGCTCTTCATTTCTCATCCTTCATAGCCTCTTCATATGATCTTGGCAATTGGCTTTCATCCAGGCAAGTTATAAACGCGCAATGCTCTTTTGGAAACTTGGCAAAAGAACGTACCACCTGACTTGGATGAGCTACTGCTTGGGCATTGTAGTACACCCGAGTGTTAACCCAGTTTGAAAGGTCTCTCCTCACCCTCATACTTGTCCTCAGAGGTGGAGCTTCTTCCACTGGTTCCTCATGTCCTTCTCCTTCAGTTCCATTGTTTTCTTCAATTCCTTCTTCACTTGCTGCCTCACCTTGATCATAATATCCTGACTGTTCCTCATGTTGACCTCCTCCAGCCTCAGGTCCATTTCCCCCTTCATGATCATGGTGAGTTTGATCTTCAGCCTCGTGAATGTTAGGCCCTTCTTGCCTCCTCTGATCCTGGGTTGTATTGATCCCAAGACCCTCAAGAATGATCCTAAGACTTGCTGCCTTATCAGATGCTTGGGATAGATCCTTCAAATCATCCCAACTCTTCTCTTCATAGTAACCTCTTGACTCCACAAACTTCACATCCCTAGACACCAGAACTTGCCTTGTCTTTGGATCAAAACACTTGTAGCCCTTCTGAGTTGTAGAGTAGCCAATGAACATTGCCCTTGTGCTCTTTGGTTCCAGTTTGTTCCTCATCTCCCCGGGAACCAGAACAAAGCATAGACACCCAAATACCTTTAGATGACTTAAGGCCGGCTTCTCCTTGTTTAGAACTTCAAAAGGTGCCTTGTCATCTAGAACTCTGGTAGGTGTTCTAATTATCAAGTAGCAAGCAGTCATCACTGCATCACTCCAAAACCTTTTGGGGACATTGGACTGGAACATGATTGACCGAGCCACCCCTATAAGATGCCTATTCTTCCTCTCAGCCACTCCATTTTTTTGTGGCGTGTAAGGGCAGCTTGTTTGGTGAAGGATCCCATGTTGAGCTAGATGTTGCTTGAATGCAAGGCTTGTATACTCACCACCATTATCAGACCTGAAAATCTTAATCTTGGCATGGTAATGGTTAGTCACATAAGCCTGAAAATTTCTAAATGCATCAAGCACTCTATCCTTAGTTTGAATGAGTGTTATCCAGGTGTATTTCGATTTTTCATCAAGGAATGTAACAAAGTACTTGTAGTTTTCCCTAGATAAACAAGGATCAGTCCACACATCTGAATGCACAAGATCAAAACACTTTTCATAAAGAGTTGTAGATTTTGAAAAAACTGCCTTACAATGTTTACCCAAGATACATGCTTCACATTCATTATTCATATACATGACACCTGGTAACATTAAACTTAAAGCCCTAACATGAGGGTGACCTACTCTAGCATGCCACAATGCATCACTATTCAACACAGAAGTAGAACTAAACGAGTATTTAAAATCCAGACTAGGGATAGTGTCTTCAAGCATGTAAAGATCTCCTTTTGTTACTCCCTTTCCGATCAACTTATGGCTCTAAATATCCTGAAACTTCACATCATTAGGACTGAATATGACATTACTGAAAGAATAGAGAGATTTGTAGACTGTTTGTGTAAGAAAGTTGATGAACATGAAGAACAAGAGAGAGAATGGAGAGAATTCGAAATTGAAGAGAGAGAGATGAGGAAAATAGTTTCCTTGTTTGATTCAGAGCATAAGACAATACATTTATAGGGGAACAATAATATTAAACTAAATAAATACTAGAAAATGAATAAATAAATGGCAGAAGAGTCCAAGACTGTTGGTTCAGGCAAATCAGATGAAAGTGACTTGTTCAAGTGGTCCCAAAGGCTGGTTGCTTAATTCCACACGTGAACTAGCTCTTCCAACGGTCCTATTGACTTAGGAAAGTGAATTAATGTCTTCTGATTCAGTTCCTGATCAACTCTCTTGCTTCCTTGTCTTGCAAGTCACATTGGGGCCTAGGTTGTTCCTTGAACATCAAGTTTCACCTTGTTTCTCTTGATCTCCTTATTGCCATTCATCTCTTCATGTCAACACTCCCCCTCAAGCTTGACCATGGGGACAAGTCAAGCTTGGAGACCATGAAGTATTCCCTCATTAAAACCTTAGCTTGGAAAAAACCACTTGGGGTAAAAACTAAGCCAAGGAAAAAGAGTAGAACACTCCATGGCAAAAGGATCAGTGACATGTGAGGTCTATGGGTCCAAGTTTCGGATGGATGAACTCACAAACCTTGCTGCTGGCTGCCTTGGTCAATATGTCAGCCAACTGATCTTCACTTCTAGTGTAGCATGGAAGAATGACTTGCTGTTCCACTGCTTGTCTGACCTTATGGCAATCCACTTCTATGTGCTTAGTCCTCTCATGAAAGACTGAGTTAGATGCAATGTGTATTGCCGCCTGGTTGTCACAATGCATAGTCATAGGAGTGACTATCTCATTGTCCAAGTCCTTTAGCAGTCCCTTGATCCATATGAGTTCACTTGGGAGCTTCCTCATAGATCTATACTCTGCCTCAGCACTAGAACAAGAGACAACCTTCTGCTTCATGCTCTTCCATGTCACCAAATTCCTTCCAGTAAAAGTGCAATAGCCAGTTGTTGATCTTCTGTCAACTCTGTCTTCAGCCCAATCAGCATCACAATATCCTACCACTTCAGTGCTTCTATTGCAAGCCATCCATACACCTTGACCAGGAGCTTCTCTCAAGTATCTTAAGATCCTCTCCACAATATTCCAGTGATGAACCTTAGGAGCTTGCATGTATTGACTGACTTGGTTCACAGCAACGCACACATCAAGACGAGTTATGGTTAGGTATATGAGCTTCCCAACCATTCTCATATACTTCTTGACATCTTCAAAAGGAGTGGTTTCAAACTCCCCCTCTCGCAGTACCTTGTAGCCTTCTTCCAATGGTGTCTTGGCTTGCCTTCCTCCAAGGTTTCCTGGCTCATTTAAAAGATAAATTGTGTACTTCCTTTGGGATAAGAAAAGCCCCTCTTTAGAGCGGCATATTTCAATCCCTAGGAAGTACTTCAACTCTCCCAAATTCTTGATATCAAATGCTGATTTAAGAAAATATTTGGTTGAGATGATACCTTCCTTGTCACTACCAGTGATGATAATGTCATCTACATACACTAGAATGACCACAATCCCTTGCTTGCTGGTTAGAGTGAAGATGTGTGATCTGCCTCAGATTTCACAAATCCCCTTCCATTGAGTGTTGTGCTCAGCTTATGGTACCAGGTTCTTGGTGATTGTTTCAAGCCATAAATTGCCTTCTTTATCCTTAGTACATTCCCTGGTTTGACCATGTTCTCTAGGCCAGGAGGTGGTCGCATGTACACTTCATCTTCCAACTCTCCTTGTAGAAAGGCATTCTTCACATTCATTTGCCATAAATCCCATTCTAAGTTGACAGCAAGTGATAGGAGAATTCTTATAGTATGAAGCTTGGCCACTGGTGCAAAAGTATCGAGATAATCTTCCCCATAGACCTGAGTGTATCCCCTTGCAACTAGCCTTGTCTTTCTCCTTTATGGTTTTCCATTGGCTAGATACTTGATGGTGTATAGCAGGCGACTTATCACAGCTTTCTTGCCTTTGGGGAGCTCGGTTTCAAACCATGTATCATTCTTGATCATGGCATTGATTTCATCTTCAACAGACTCTCTCCACTCCTCATGTTGCATAGCCTCTTCATATGATCTTGGAATGTATTCCTGATCCAATTCCCCAATGAATACTTGATTCTCTTCTGGATATTGAGCAAGGGAGCATACTGCACTTATTGGGTGAGCCACTGCTTCAGCATTGAAGTAAACTCTTGTGTTGATCCAGTTTGATGTAGGTTTCTTTATCCTTGTACTTCTTCTTAGTGGCTGAACCTGGTCTGCCTCTTCTTCTTCTTGAACTTGAGTAGGTTCAGTTCCTTGTTCTTCAACACCATCCTGATCATGAACTCCTGAACCTTGTTGTATTTCTGGTTCCTGTCCATTGCCCCCTTCAGGATCAGGATGAGTGACTTCTTCAACTGCTTGTTCAGTCTCGTGAGGAGGAGGAGCTTCTCTGGTTGTCTCCTTCTCTTTTGATAGACTGATTCCAAGACTTTCCATAATAACTCTCAGGTTATTAGCCTTGTCTGATGCTTGAGACAGATCTTTGAGCTCATCCCAATTCTTCCATAAACTTCACATCTCTGGATACAAGTACTCTTCTTGTTTCCGGATCATAGCACTTGTATCCTTTCTGGGTAGATGAATATCCAATGAACATGCACTTTATGCTCTTTACTTCTAGCTTGTTTCTTTGCTCCCCTGGTATCAACATAAAGAAGGCACATCCAAACACTCTGAGGTGATGAATAGATGGTCTGGTCTGGTTCAACACTTCATAGGGAGAGATATCCTTCAGTACTCTGGTAGGAATCCAGTTGATTAGATAGCATACTGTTACCACAGCATCACTCCAGAATCTCTTAGGTACATTTGCATGAAACATCATTGATTTAGCCACCTCCATCAGATGCCTATTCTTTCTCTCAGCCACACCATTTTGTTGAGGAGTATAAGGGCAGCTTGTTTGATGAACTATGCCATGTTTTGCAAGATGATTCTTGAATGCATTGCTTGTATACTCTCCTCCATTGTCTGATCTCAGTACCTTCACATTAGCCTTAAAGTGGTTAGTGACATAAGATTGAAAGTTCACAAAAGCATCTAACACACGATCCTTAGAAGGCAGCAATGTAAGCCAAGTGTATTTTGATTTTTCATCTATAAAGGTGACAAAATACTTATGGTTATCTCTAGACATACAGGGTGAGGTCCAAACATCAGAGTGAACTAAGTCAAAGCATTTTTCATAGATTGTTTCTGATGTTGGAAACACAGATTTGCAATGTTTTCCTAAGATGCATGCTTCACATTCTAAGTGGTTAAATGATATATCAGGCATAATGATCTCTAATGAATGAGTGTGAGGACGGCCTAATCTAGCATGCCAAGTAGTGCTATCGCAAACAGATGAGTTACTGATCATGCATAAATGAGAAGGAGTAGAGAGTTTAGAGGGCTTAGTCTTTTGGAGATGGTATAAACCACCTTGGCTGTATCCCTCACCAATCACCTTCCGTGTCTTAAGTGTTAAGTTTAGGCATCTATCTTGGGGTTTATTAGAAAGAAGAGAGAAGAAGGGTTTGGGTCGACCTTGTCCGTACAAGGCCGTACAAGGGCGTACAGGCCGTACAAGGTCGACCAAAAGCATTCGTCCAGTTTTTACCTTCCGGGTGAAACCAAAGTGACTCAAGGTGATTCTGCGGCATGGTAAACTTATCCAACCGTTGGAAAGGAAGAAGCTCTCCGCGTGGACAGGCTGGCACAAGGCTGGAAAGGATCAGCATCTTGTCAAAGATGCTGATGCCATTTACTTGGCCAGGAAGCCTCCTTTTCAAATAAGCGCGCCCCTGGTTGATGTGAGCCACACCTTTCTTTGCTTTACTTTCTGAAAACCCTTGTAGCTCTCTCTATATAATCAAACCCCTTGAGGATGAATAAATCATACAGTTCTCTCTAATATTTTCGAGTCTCCAAACATGTTCTTCATAGTCTCTTATAATCTCTCTTCTCGTGAAGTCTAAACCAAATCTTTCCTCTCTAAATCTGTTCTTAATCTCTTTCTGGTTACTTTTCTTCTTAGATATCAAAAATCTCATGGTATCAGAGCCAGGTTCATCAAGATCTGGGTTTGTGTTCATTGAGTTGAAGAAGATCAAGGTTGAAACTTTTTGAAGATCCAAGGCTGTTCTTTGAAGATCCGGGTAGAAGACTGAAGTTTGAAGCTTGTTTGTTGTCAAAGCTTGAGTCTTTCACGTTCCTACCTTCAAAGACTCAACCTTTCCTCTCGTTTCTGGTTTCATCCATGTTCTATGGTACAGATCCACTCATTTCCAAGCTTTTGAAGTCAAGCTGGTTGTAGATGGATAGTGTTAGCATGAAGGTTCAGGTTACTCTCAAGGGGAGTAACTATCTGTTGTGGTCTCGTTTGGTGAAGACTGCTGTGGGAAGTAAGGGCTTATGGGGGCATATCACATCCGGTGAAGCTCCTAAGCTCATTACTCAAGAAGGTGAAGCTGCAAGTGCCACAAGTGAGGTGGAGAAATGGCAGCAAGAAGACATGATGGTGATGACACTTCTTCAAGGATCTCTTGAGACTCCTATCATGGAAGCTTATAGCTACTGTGAAACCGCAAAGGATCTATGGGATACCTTGAAGAAGGTGTATGGAAACATCTCAAACTTGAGCTGAGTGTTTGAGGTGAAGAGAGCAATCAACGGGTTGCTACAAGAAGATATAGAGTTCACTAAGCATCTTGGAAGGTTCCGAGCTCTCTGGTCCGAGTTAGAGATGCTGAGACCAAGCACGGTTGATGCTGATGAGTTGAATAAAAGGCGTGAGCAAGATAAGGTCTTTGGGCTCCTGATCACTCTAAACCCTGCCTACAACAGCCTCATCAAGCATATCCTAAGATCTGAGAAGCTTCCATCTCTAGAAGATGTGTGTGCTAAGATACAAAAGGAGCAAGGCTCCATTGGGTCGTTTGGAGGTAAGGGGAGCTTACCTTGGCTAACCAAGCTGCGCAAACTGATCAGGTTGAAATAACAATGGCAAACAAAGCTGCTTTCAACAAGTATGAAGACCGTAGGTTCAATGGTAACTGTGATCATTGCAAGAAGCACGTCCACAAGAAGAGTCAGTGCTGGATCCTCCACCCACATCTCAAGCCGGCCAGGTTCATGAAGGAGAGGGAAGCTAGAGCTCACATCTCGGAGGGGTCAACTGTTGCAAGCTCAAGCAAGGCAACCGATGGTGATAAGAGGGAGGCAAGTGAACGAAAGTCCCTTGTTGCCTACACTGGTGGTACCAGCAGGAACAATGATCAAGACTACATCCGGAGGTCTGACATTGAAGCCCTCATCAAAATGCTCCAGGAGAATGGTAACACCTTTGGTAACCTTAATGGGTATTCTCTTGGTGCTTCAATGGTTGCTAGTAAGCTAGAGAATGTGATTGATCTTAGGACTGATAGAACTGGTAGGACATTAGAAATGAACCGCCAAAGTCTTGCTTGTTCTATTCCTAAAGGTACTTGTCATATTGCTAATAGCTCAGCTAAACCTTTGATAGTAGACTCAGGAGCCTCCCATCACATGATAAGTGACACCAATCTTGATATGATCATGGATAGCTCAAGCTCGGAGGAAGATGTTCCTGAGCCAAAAGGAAGTATCACACGATCTAAGACCAGGGAGTCAGCTCCGGAAGCCAGAGTAACACGTTCAAAAGCTAAGGAGTTAGCTAAGGAAGTCCGAGCCTTGATTAACACGGAAATGGAGGATCATCAAGCCACTGCTATCTACAACATATTCACCCATATTCCGCAAGAAGGACCAGGTGACTTATTTGAATAGCCACAAAGAGAATAAACGTGAAAGAAACTTTTCCAGCAGAAACTTGTTCTCTCAAACTGATTCGATTCTAGACTTGAATCCGAGCCTCTAACGTGATCTTCATCATCCTGGAGTCTCTACAAACCAGCAACCATTGTTTCCAGCCTCTTGTTGTGTCGAAATCATCATCCCCATACTCATCAATCTCGCCATCAGTCCACCTCCAGCCCATCCGTTCATCACTCCATCGTTGCCATCATTCCCTCATTCGTCGCATAATCCGTTCTTCGTTGCTTCAGCCTTTAAAACTTCAGAGTAACATTCCTAAGATCGTATCATGTGGTATCAGAGCCACTCTGAACCCTAAAGGCTAATGAGGGAATACAAAAGGTTGGAAAGCTTGGAATACAAAAGGGCTAGTCAATCCTTGAAACTAGAAAACTAATAAACAAAGAAGACTTGACTAGAAGTTGGAAAGCTTGCACATTTTGACTCTTGATCTTCAAAATTCGTCACTCTTTTTGACCAGAAAATAAAGCAAGTATTTTGGGCCATTTTTGGACTTGTAACACCTCCAAAATGGGTTGGACCATATATATAATATATCCATTGGATATTTCATTGCTCTCTATGCCCAAAACTTCATATATCAGCCCAAGGTCGCATCATACTCCTCCTCTTCAAAAAGATTTGTCCTCAAATCTTGCTTTCCGAAGAAAGAAAAAATTTGAACACATACTAACCAAATGATCCAGCAGATTTGTAGAAAAGAAATAACAAAACTTTTTTTTTCTTTTTTTCTTTTGTAGAAAATGGATAGATGAGAATGATGGATAATAGAATTGAATACCGCTTTCAGAGTGGCTCTGATACCAAATGATACACCCTAAACTGAAGGATCACTCTGAAATTGGTAAGGGATATGATCTCAGACGGATCGAATGAGAAATGATGGACTGAAGGGTCGCACAACAGTTGCGGAAGGCTGTTGATATTCCCAACTCCAGTTGCTGCATGATATGACACACAAGTCCAGCAAAAAAGAGAAATGGATGGATCGAAGGGTCGCACAGCAGATGCGGAAGGCTGCTGATATTCCCAACTCAATGTCCTAGGATATGACGCACCAAGACAACAAAGAGGATGATTCCCTGGATATGAGGCACCAGGACGAATCGAAAAGTTCCCGAAGAACGAAACCGAGAAACACTCTCAAGATTCCAAAAATATAACTCACAACTTATTTTATTTCATTGATCAAATGGCCTTTATATAATAGGCAAGGAGTACATGAAAGGTTGGAATACAAAGGGGCTAGTCAATCCTTGAAACTAGAAAACTAATAAACAAAGAAGACTTGACTAGAAGTTGGAAAGCTTGCACATTTTGACTCTTGATCTTTAAAATTCGTCACTCTTTTTGACCAGAAAATAAAGCAAGTATTTTGGGCCATTTTTGGACTTGTAACAGCTCCAAAATGGGTTGGACCATATATATAATATATCCATTGGATATATCATTGCTCTCTATGCCCAAAACTTCATATATCAGCCCAAGGTCGCATCAAAGCGGACCAAGCTTGACTGAGGCGCGTGTTTGACAGGCTGGCTCGTGCTGGAAGAGCATCTGGTCAAGATGCCAAAGGAATCTCGCGTGTGAAGCTCTCCAGCCACAAGTTTGAATTAGGCGCGCTAAGACCGGTTGACTCCACATGCTTAGCGAGAAAGCTTATCCTAAACCTTATCTTTTATCCGTTGTAAACCCTTGCTTCCCCTCCTATATATTTGTAACCTCTGTTCATTAATCAATAACACGAAATCTTCAGTCTCCTCTCTTAGTCTCTCTCAATGGTTTCTAGTCTTTCTCGTCGAGTCTCTTCTTCTTTAGTCTAAATCTCTCTCTAAGTCTCTTATTCTTGTCCTATTCTCTTAATCTCTATCAATCTTTTACTTGAGAGATTGTGAGGCTTCGGTTATTCATATATGTGCTAACTTTTCTTGTTGAGATTGTAACAGGAAACCATGGCTGGAGATGTCAGTAAAAGAAAGAAAGAACCAACTGTGACATGGAATGAATTGAAGATGGAAGCAATGATGTCTGAGATAGTGAAAAGAATGAAAAAGACTGGTCCTTTTCAACAGAAACATACTGATGATTTCTTTGGTAATGTTTCTCAGGTTCAGAAGGATTCTAAGATAAAAATTAGGAGCAGGATACCATCTTTCTGTGGCAGAAACGACCCTGATGGCTACTTGGAGTGGGAACAGCAAATGGAACTTGTATTTGATGGCCAAAACTACTCAGAAAGGAAGAAGGTTAGATTGGCTACAACAGAGTTCTATGGTGATGCCATTCAATGGTGGGATCAGCTTGTTACTACCTGAAGCAGAACAGGAGAAGCACAAGTTGCATCCTGGTTTGAGCTGAAACACTTCATGAAGAAACACGTTGTTTCTGGTAACTACAGCAGAAAACAACTAAGACATGCCAAAGAGGAGACAAGAACTTGCCATGATCATGATCACCCAAGGAAGTCTCAGTCACATAAGCAAAGAAGGCCAGACCCACGTCCTCTCTCAAGAGTCAGTGAGCCACTGGGTTCTAAGAAGGAATCAGCTATCCAAAAGCTAAAAACAGAGCCATCTAAGGTAAGTAAGGAACCTGAGACAGAAAATGAGTTTTCTCTTTTCTCTCCTCAGTCTGAACTTGTTGTCAATAAAACCTGTGATGAACTAACTTATCTGGAACCGGTACAACCGAGTATCCTTGTTTTAGTGTCTCAGGTCTCAGAAGAAAATTCAGCAGAGGAAGCACAAAAAAGTTCAACACCAGAAGAAGAGTTGGACCAACCAAATGACACTGAAGCAGAAACTAATGCTAAGTGATTCTCTTTGGACTCTCAAGAGCACTGTAAGGAACTTGATATGGTTAATTCTCTGCCTGACTTGTTTGTTAGGGTTAGTTACAAGGATGTAAAACGTTTTGGTCTTGATAAAGTGAAAGAATTTTGTGTTTCAAACTCTGTTTTTGATAACATGATTCATTCTTTTAAGAAACTTGAACCTGATATACTCTCTGATCAAAATCGTTTTCAACGTGGTAGGGTGACCAGTTCTATCCTTGTTTTGAGTTTTGATAAGTTTATGGAACACTGCAAAAGCCTGGATCACCTTGAAAAGATATTAGAGCTTGTCTTGCAACAACCTGATTTCTGTTGCAGAAAACCTTGTGATTCATTTGCTTGTTTTACAGATAATGTGTTTGATCTGACTTTTTCTAGGCATGAAATGGTCTCTGATGATTTATTTGCATTTGATTATCCCCTGAATGAACCTAAGAAGTTGCAGGAACCAAAAGCACTTAGAGCTGAAACCATGTTTGTTTCTGATTCTGTTTTGAAACCTGTTAGTCTATGTTCTGAAACTGGAAAATCTTGGTTTGTAATGGGATCATACTTGCAGAATGATGTTGTTTTGAGCTTTGATGATATACTAGTGTACAACACATTCTTTGAAAAACATGGTGAGACTTTTATAAGTGATTCTCAGTTTGAACTTAATCCTTTGTGTTCAGATTCTGAGAAAGTTAGGCACGTTTTGAAGTTGTTCTATGTTAATGCATGCATTGATACCATTCTGGTTTACAACACTTACTTTGATATGCATCATCAAGGTCTGAAACGTTTGCTGCATGATCTAGGGAAAGAAAGTTTGGATTTTGATCTGAACAAGGGCATGTCTTGCACTAATAGTTCAGGATATCTAGTCTTTGTTTTGAGTGTCCAGGATCAACAGGTTAAGACTTGGCGGAATGTAAGGAAAGAGAGCACAGACTATGCTTATCAGCCTGAGATTTGGAGATGGAAGTACTTGAGGAAAATGGCTTCAAAACTCCAAGGAAGTTTCTGTCCAAAACCTTACTTTGACGTTGCTTTCATGCTTATCTTCTTGTTCACTTGTCTAGTGTCTTACCTGTTTCCTTTTGATGTAGGAAATACAGATTTGAGGACAAATCTTTTTAAAGGAGGAGGGAATGATGCAACCCTGACAAGCTATGCAACCTTGGACGAGCTGAAACCAATTAAGGAGACTGAAGTTGAGCTGAAACCAGCTGAAGTTACTAAGGATGAGTTGAACCAGCTGGATGAGTTGAGTGACTTAGCGCTGGACGAGCTGGATGAGAGTGACACAGAATCAGGAGCTGGAAAGGAGCTGATTGAGAGTGACACTGAACCAGGAGCTGGAAAGGAGCTGAGTGAGAGTGACACTGATCCAGGAGCTGCGACAGAGGCTGCTCGGCCCAAACTTGTTGCTGATTCTGATCTGCCTTTCTCAGCCCAAAAGAAGTTCAAAACCAAGTTAAAGATCCATTATCACTTGCTGATGGGCCAGACACGAAATTCAAGTCCAAGAACCCATCTGAAGCTGTTTTGGATCAAGTGGCCCAAGAAGAAGTGTTGCAGCCCATGGGAAATTCATAACAAACTCATAATGAGTTTGTTTCAAGCCAAATTCGACCAGCCCTTTGTCCAGTCCATTTCAAGCCTATTCTCAACAAGAATACCAAGAGGGAGTAAGCAAGAAGTATTGGTCGTGGCATGCCAAGGGTCATTCCACAAATACACTTATTCTGGTCCAAAGTCAAGTCTACATTCCTAGTTTCTAAATTTATTAATTTCTATATTTTGTCTTTTCATTTCTACACTTTGTCTCTTCATTTCTACACTTTGTCTCTTCATTTCTACATGGTTGTAACCTATATAAGTGTAAGGTCGACCATGAATAAAATGATTCACCTTTTTTTATCAAAAACTACTTCTGAAACTGTGAATCCTTTGTTCATCTTTGAACACTGATTGCTAAAGAGTTCATTCTCTGCAAGCAAAACCTGTCTTTGATCGAAAAAGAGTTCATTCTCTTGATCAAGGACACATCTACAAAAGTGTTGATCAATCCACAGATCCTCACTGAAGTTCATCAACCATTTCGACTTCTATCCATCAGATCCATCATCATCTATCATCCAAACCATCAGATCAACCTTCAAAAGAATCAGGGACAAAGGATCTCCTCCTAAGGGGTCCATCACTCAGGTCTATGGAGAAGACTACCTAGAAACATTTGCTCCAGTGGCTAAGCTTCACACCATAAGAATTGTTCTTGCTTTGGCAGTCAACTTGGAATGGAGTTTATGGCAAATGGATGTCAAGAACGCCTTTCTTCAAGGGGAATTAGAAGATGAAGTATATATTGAGATTTTGAGAGAATGAGAGTAGAGTAACCGAGAGAATGAGAGAAAGAGAGAAAGATTGAGTGATTAGAAGAGAGTTTACTCGATGTTCATGATGAACACGAGAGAGAGTAGAGAGAACAACAAGAGAAAGAAATGATTTGCTTGATTGATTATTCAGAGAGGAGTTACAAATATATAGGCAGAGCTTTAGGGTTACAACGGATACATAAAGCAAAGGCTATGGAGTGGGAGACGTGACCGGTCAAGGGAAGAGGCGCGCCTGGTTTGAACGAGTGGATGAGGGTGCGAGATGCTTTTGGCATCTTGACCAGATGCCTTCTCCTTTCCAGCCTTGGACAGGCTGTCTTGGTCAAGCTTGACCCCTTATCCGCGAGCCATAACTTTACCGAGTTACCAGCAAGTTAACCTTCTCCCTTTTCACCCACCAAGGTTATCTTCTTCCTTCTGCCTTGTGACCCAAGTTTCAGCCATGGATGTACGGACCAAGAGTTGTACGGATCCGTACAACTTGACCCGGAATTTGCACAAGACCAAAATGTGATTTGGTCGAGTTTAAAATCATTTGGGTCGAGTGGTCCGTACGGTCGGCCGTACAGTCCGTACCGTCCGTACACTTGACCCGGAATTTGCACATCCTCCCTTTGATCCCAAACTCCATCCTAAACCCTTTAAACCTCCTCTCTTTATTACCTCAGATCAACACTCCCCCTCAAGCTTGACCATGTGGAACAAGTCAAGCTTGGAATGCTATGAGCTCCCCCTCATTAAAAACCTCACCAAAGAGAAAACCCTTTGTGGGATAAAACCCTTTGATGAGGGAAAAAGAGTGGAGACCCCATAGCGAGGGGATTAGTTGTCTGGTAAGAGGTCAATGAGTCCTAATCTAGTATGAATAGACTCAATGACCTTCTGCCTTGCAGCCTTAGTGAAGACATCCGCCAACTGATCCTCACTCCTTGTGTAACATGGCAATATCTCTCCAAGACCAATCATTTGCCTCACCTTGTGGCAATCGACTTCAATGTGCTTGGTCCTTTCATGGAACACCGAGTTGGTTGCAATAAGGATAGCCGCCTGATTGTCACAATGCATAGTCATTGGTGTGGTTTGCTCTACTCCTAGATGCTTCAATATTCCTTTGATCCACACCAATTCATTTGTCAGCTTCAACATGGCTCTATGCTCAGCTTCAGCACTTGAACACGAGACCACTTTCTGCTTCTTGCTCTTCCAAGTAACCAGGTTCCCTCCAATGAAGGTGCAATAGCCTGTAGTGGACTTCCTGTCAGCTCGGTCTCCTGCCCAATCTGCATCACAGTAACCCACCACTTCAGTGCTCTCATTGCACCCCATCCATATTCCTTGGCCTGGTGATCCATTCAGATAGCTTAGGATCCGTTCCACCATCCTCCAGTGATGTTCCCTTGGTTCTTGCATGTGCTGGCTCACCTGGTTCACAGCAAAACAGATATCAGGACGAGTAATAGTTAAGTAGATTAGCTTACCAACCATCCTCCTATAGAGTTTAGGGTCTTCAAGGTATTGGCTGTTCTCAATCTCCCCCTCACGTGGAACTTTATATCCATCCTCTAATGGCATTTTGGCTGTCTTCCCACCTAGTTTACCTGCATCCTTCAAAAGATCAAGTGTATATTTCCTTTGGGACATGAATAGACCTTCCTTGGCTCTACATATCTCAATACCAAGGAAGTATTTCATCTCCCCTAGGTCTTTAATTTCAAACACTGATTTCAAATAATCTTTTGTATCTTGTATACCTTCTTTGTCACTTCCAGTTATGATGATGTCATCAACATAAACTAGAAGGACAATAATACCTGAGCTTGTGGTGAGGGTGAAGAGAGTGTGGTCTAACTCAGACTTCCTGAAGCCACGCCCATTCAGAGTAGTGCTCAGTTTGTTGTACCAAGCTCTAGGCGACTGCTTTAGACCATAGATTGCTTTCTTCAACCTCAGCACATTTCCTGGTTTCACAAGACTCTCAAGACCTGGTGGAGGCTTCATGTAGACTTCATCTTCAAGTTCTCCTTGAAGGAATGCATTCTTGACATCCATTTGCCAAAGATCCCATTTCAGATTGGTTGAAACTGATAGAACAATCCGAATGGTATGGAGTTTAGCAACTGGAGCAAAGGTGTCAAGATAGTCTTCTCCATATGTTTGGGTGAAGCCTCTAGCCACCAACCTAGTCTTCCTCCTTTCTATCTTCCCATTTGGCAGGAACTTGATGGTGAATATCCACATACAGGTTACTGCCTTTTTCCCCTTAGCTAGCTCACTTTCATACCATGTCTCGTTCTTGATCATGGCATTAGCTTCATCAGCAACTGAGGCTCGCCATCTTTCATCCTTCATAGCTTCCTCATAAGACAGAGGAACTTGGCTTTCATCCAGACTTGATATGAATGCCCAATGTTCTTTTGGAAGCTTGGCAAACGAACATACCACCTGACTTGGATGAGCTACTGCTTGGGCATTATAGTACACTCTAGTGTTAACCCAGTTTGATGGGTCCCTTCTTATCCTCATACTCCTTCTTAGTGGAGGTGCTTCTTCCACTGGTTCCTCATGACCTTCTTGCTCAGGTTCAGGTCCATTGTTTTCTTCACTTCCTTCTTCACTTGCTACCTCACCTTGATCATGATCTCCTGAGTGCTCCTCATCTTGACTTCCATTCTCAGGTTCATTTCCCCCTTCATGATCATGGTGGGTTTGATCTTCAGCTTCATTAGGTTCTTCTTGTCTTCTCTGATCCTGGGTTGTATTGATCCCAAGACCTTCAAGAATGATCCGGAGACTAGCAGCCTTATCAGAAGCTTGGGATAGATCCTTCAAATCATCCCAACTCTTCTCTTCATAGTACCCTCTTGACTCCACAAACTTTACATCTCTGGACACCAGAACTCTCCTCGTCTTTGGATCAAAACATTTGTACCCCTTATGTGTTGTTGAATACCCCAAGAACATGGCTCTTGTACTCTTTGGTTCCAGCTTGTTCCTCATCTCCCCGGGAACCAGAACAAAGCAAAGACACCCGAACACCCTTAGATGACTTAAGACTGGCTTCTCGTTGTTTAGAACTTCAAATGGAGCTTTGTCATCCAGAAATCTGGTGGGTGTCATGTTGATCAGATAGCAGGCAGTCATCACAGCATCACTCCAAAATCTTTTGGGAACGTTTGACTGGAACATGATTGACCTAGCCACCTCCATAAGATGCCTGTTCTTCCTTTCAGCAACTCCATTTTGCTGGGGTGTGTAAGGACAGCTGGTTTGATGAAGGATCCCATGTTGAGCTAGATTTTGCTTGAATGCCAAGCTCGTATACTCCCCGCCATTATCTGACCTGAAAATCTTAATCTTGGCATGGTAATGGTTAATCACATAAGCCTGAAAGTTTCTAAATGTATCAAGAACTCTATCCTTAGTTTGAATCAGTGTTATCCAGGTGTATTTTGATTTTCCATCAATGAAAGTTACAAAATATCTGTAATTATCTCTAGATAAACAAGGAGCAGTCCAAACATCTGAATGCACAAGATCAAAACACTTTTCATAAAGAGTATTAGACTTTGGAAAAACTGCCTTACAATGTTTACCCAAGATACATGCTTCACATTCATTATTCTTATACATGACACCTGGTAACATTAAACTTAGGGCTCTAACATGTGGGTGACCTACTCTAGCATGCCACAATGCATCATTATTCAACACAGAAGTAGAACTAAACGAGTATTTCAAATCAGAACAAGGGGCAATGTCTTCAAGCATATAAAGATCTCCTTTGGTTACTCCCTTTCCGATCAACTTATGGCTCTCAATATCCTGAAACTTCACATCATTAGGACTGAATATGACATTACAATGCAAATCAGTGGTGCATCTCTTAACTGATAACAAAGTAGAAGTGAACTTAGGCATATAAAACGCTTTAGACTCCTTATCAAATAGATTCAACTTGCCAATTCCTCTTATTGCTATCCTATCACCATTAGCAATCATTACATGACCATGAGCCGGTTCTATGTCTTTTATCAGTTTATCATCACTAATCATATGGTGAGAGGCTCCTGAATCAACTACAAGCGGTTTACTGGTGTTATAAGCATGATAGGAACTAGGCGAGTTCTTTTCTAAATGATCAATGTCTTTAAGCAGTCTAGATGCATCCTTATGAGAGTCATTTTCATCTTTCAAGTGATCAGGGATACTAGACAACCTATAAGCAGCATAGGAATACCCTAGAGGGTTACCGGATACATTACCATTCTCCTTGAGAGCTTTGATGAGGGCATCAATGTCTGACCTCCTGATCAGCTCATGATCCATGCTCTTCAAGGGAGTGTGCTGAGAAGTCAAGGCCTTTCCTTCCCCTTCACGAGTGGTTGAACCTGCTCCAGCTGAACCACCAGCTTCACGTGCCTCGGTTGAAAGGTGGGCTCTTGCATCACGTTCCTTCATGAACTTTTCTGGTTTGAGATGAGGGTGGAGTATCCAGCACTGGCTCCTTTTATGACCCGGCTTCTTGCAGTGATCACAGTTGCCTCCAAACCTCCTATCTTCCCCACCTCTTCTTTCATCAGGCCTGAACATGGCTCTGTTATCCTGAACAGCCTCGGCTTTGTTGGCCAGGGAAAGCTCCCCCTTTCCACCAAACAACCCCAAGGACCCTTCCTCCTTCTGGATCTGAGCACACACTTCCTCCAAAGTTGGAAGCTTTGGTGACCTGAGTATGTGCTTAATCAGATCGTTGAAGGCCGGATTCAGAGTCAACATCAACCCAAACACCTGATCTTGTTCACGCCTCTCCATGAGAGTATCTTGATCTGTTGTGTTGGGTCTAAGCATTTCTAGTTCGGACCATAGTGCCCTGAACTTACCCAAGTGTTTGGTAAACTCAACATCTTCTTGAGCAAGAGTGTTTATGGCTCTCTTGAGCTCAAACACTCGGCTCAGATTGGAAGTGTTACCATAGATCTTCTGGAGAGTCTCCCACAGGTCCTTTGGAGTCTCGCAGTAGCTGTAAGCTTCTAGGATGGGTGGATCTAGAGAACCTTTAATCATGGTTTGCACCATCATGTCATCTTGGATCCACTTCTGTTGAGCAGCTAAAGCAGCCTCCTTTGCACCTTCTTCCTCACTAGCAACTGATTTTGGAGCTTCATCAGTGATATGACTCCACAAACCCTTGCTCCCAACCGCAGTCTTCACAAGCCGAGACCACAACAGGTAGTTTCCACCACCTTTAAGAGTAACCGGAACCGCTAACATCACCTTGCTTCCTTCCATCTTCTAAACGAACCTCAAGAACCCAGAAAGCTTGAACCTTTGAACTCGAGATGAAGCTGAAGATAGTAGATCTAAACACCAGGATGTAACAAACCTGGCTCTGATACCATGACATTTTGAGAGAATGAGAGTAGAGTAACCTAGAGAATGAGAGAAAGAGTGAAAGATTGAGAGATTAGAAGAGAGTTTACTCGATGTTCATGATGAACACGAGAGAGAGTAGAGAGAACAACAAGAGAAAGAAATGAATTGCTTGATTGATTATTCAGAGAGGAGTTACAAATATATAGGCAGAGCTTTAGGGTTACAACGGATACATAAAGCAAAGGCTATGGAGTGGGAGACGTGACCGGTCAAGGGAAGAGGCGCGCCTGGTTTGAACGAGTGGATGAGGGTGCGAGATGCTTTTGGCATCTTGACCAGATGCCTTCTCCTTTCCAGCCTTGGACAGGCTGTCTTGGTCAAGCTTGACCCCTTATCCGCGAGCCATAACTTTACCGAGTTACCAGCAAGTTAACCTTCTCCCTTTTCACCCACCAAGGTTATCTTCTTCCTTCTGCCTTGTGACCCAAGTTTCAGCCATGGATGTACGGACCAAGAGTTGTACGGATCCGTACAACTTGACCCGGGATTTGCACAAGACCAAAATGTTATTTGGTCAAGTTTAAAATCATTTGGGTCGAGTTGTCCGTACGGTCGGCCGTACAGTCCGTACGGTCCGTACCGTCCGTACACTTGACCCGGAATTTGCACATCCTCCCTTTGATCCCAAACTCCATCCTAAACCCTTTAAACCTCCTCTCTTTATTACCTCAGATCAACATATATGCGTCCTCCTCCTGGTTTAGAGAGCATGGTAAAACCAGGAAATGTATGGAGGCTGAAGAAGGCTATCTATGGATTAAAACAATCTCCTAGAGCCTGGTATCACAAACTGAGCACAACCTTGAATGGAAGAGGGTTTAGGAAGTCGGAGGCAGACCATACTCTGTTCACACTCTCAGGACAGCAAGGTATTGTGGTTATCCTAGTCTATGTTGATGATATAATCGACACAGGAAATGACAAGGAAGGTATCACCTCAACTAAGACTTTTCTTAAATCTGCATTTGACATCAAAGATTTGGGTGAGCTAAAGTACTTCCTAGGGATTGAGATATGCCGCTCTAAAGAGGGGCTTTTCTTATCTCAAAGGAAGTACACACTTTATCTTTTGAATGAGGCAGGAAAGCTTGGAGGAAGAGTAGCCAAAACTCCTCTTGAAGAAGAATACAAAGTATTGCGTGAGGGGGAGATGGAAGATGGATTGTTTGAAGATGTCAAGCTCTATAGGAAAATGGTTGGAAATCTAATCTACTTAACCATTACATGACCAGATGTATGCTTTTCTCTGAATCAAGTCAGCCAGCATATGCAAGACCCTAAAATTCATCACTGGAATATGTTGGAAAGGATCTTGAGGTATCTAAGGGAATCTCCAGGTCAAGGTGTATGGATGGGATGCAACAGGAGCACAGAAATTGTGGGATATTGTGATGCAGATTGGGCTGGTATAGAGTAGACAGGAGGTCTACAACAGGCTATTGTAATTTCATTGGAGGCAACTTAGTCACTTGGAAGAGCAAGAAGCAAAAGGTTGTATCATGTTCAAGTGCTGAGGCAGAGTATAGAGCAATGAGGAAGCTTACAAGTGAGCTCGTTTGGATCAGGAACCTGCTTAGAGACTTGGGCATAGAGACTACATCACCAATCATAATGCATTGTGATAATCAGGCAGCTATCCATATAGCCTCAAACTCTGTATTTCATGAGAGGACAAAGCACATTGAGGTGGATTGTCACAAGGTGAGACAAGCTGTGGAGCAACAGATCATATTACCTTGCTACACAAGGAGTGAAGATCAACTAGCAGATATCTTCACCAAGGGAGCAAGAACCAAAGTTTGTGTGTCCATCCATCCAAGGTTGGGACTCATAGACTTGTCCAGATCATGATCCTCTTAGCCATGAAGCATCTACTCTTTTTCCTTTGTGTGTTTTTATCCCATTGGGTTTTGCACACAAAGTTTTTCATGAGGGATGTCTTCATGGAATCCAAGATTAACCATGCTGTATGGCTAAGCTTGAGGGGGAGTATTGACACAAAGACATAGAAGGAATGAGATAAAGAAAGAATTAACATCTGGTCTAGTTGAAGTATTCAAGTTCGTACAAGCTTGGAAAGCAAGGCATTCCGTACATAGTTGCATCTCAAGCTACCAAGGCTCAACCTAACTTACCTTGGATGACAAGGGAAGTCAAACTCGCCCAGATCAACCTCAGAGAGTCAGGGAGCCGTTGGGAGCTTGTCTGAAGCAAGAATAGTATTTAAATGAAGAGATCACATGTTCCTTTTAGGGTGTGGACCGTTTGTGAAGGATCACTATCCCTCTGCCAGGCCAGAATTGTTTATTATATTCTTCTTGTCTTGTTTCTCTTTATTTAGTATATTTATATTGTATGCCTTAGACCAGAAATAATTAAGGAAAAGGGTTCCTTCCCTCTCTCTCTTTTGAATTCGAAATACCTCTTTCTCTCTCTCTCTCACGGATTCAACTCTCTCTCTCTCTCTGTTCTTGAACATTTTCTTCATTGTTCTTCATTTACTTTCAATTATAACCTTTGTTCAACAAGAATGTGTTCAGATTGCTAGATATTGTGAGAAAAGATGATTTAGAAGATGAGAATGGTGGACTTGAAGGTTTAAGTGAGAGAGAACATAAACTGGGCGAAACAGAGAACAAGAATGGTGGAGAGAATCAAGACAATAAACTTAGATTTATGAGAGTAAAAGAATGAAGAGTTGAAGATTTATGAGAGTTTATGAGAGAACCAGAGACAGAGCTCGTGTAAGTGAGAGGGAGAGAGAGTAACCAGAGAGAATATGAAGAGAGAGGTTTATTTCTCCTTGAGTTCAACTTGCTTACAAGAAGGCTACTTATAGCCAGATTACAACATTAAATAAACAGTAAAGAAGAATTCACTAGACAAATAAATTTTTAAGGAAATAGAATATGCCAAATAGGATACAGCCAATTCTAGGCTCGTCCAGAAGTGTAGAGAGGGACAGGAGGAAGGGGTGTGGTCTCCTTGGTGATAGTGACAGCACAGACCAGCTCCCTTAAGTGTGACATGTGACTTTTAACCTATTTAACTCCCCACTTGCCTCATCTCTCTCTCCAACCGTCTGCTTCAGAATATTAAGTTGGACAAGTTCCCCACTTTCCTTGCTTTCCAAGTCACTCTAGGTTAAGTTCGGTTACTTGGAAGCCAAGACTGTACGGACTGCCTTGTGTAGCAAGGTTGTACAGATCAAACACTTGTCAGGTATCTCTTCTTCACTTTGTCTTTTTTACTTCTCAGATCAATGGATCAAACTCAGCCATGCTTCTTTCTTCTCCATTCAAACAATGACTTGGTTCACAAGTCTGTATGAACCAGTCTCAACTTGGACCATTAACCCGCTTCTTCTGCTGGACATTCCCTTCTTCATTTTAACAGATATGAATGTTTAGAATCTATCCCAGGATGTTTAGATGACTCGTTTTGAATGCTTGAGTGGTTAAAGTACTTAATCCAGTTCTAAATGTTGCTTGACATGATATTAGATAGCATGTTCTGAATCTTCTTGCATACATGAATAGAAACTGATTGAAAGTAAAGCATTGGGTATGGTATTTGGAAATGGCATTGGTGCATAGTCTCTGTTCTAAATGAATGTCTTGCTAGGATGATAGATAGTTGTATCTAATCCGGTTTGCATTCATGAAGTAAATAGGTTAAGGCTGTTACATATTATTGTCATTGGGGCTGCCTTAAGGTTGAGACACCTAGACTAATGTCTAAGGGTCGTTTAACGCAGGGAATGTTTGCCTAAGTGCCTTGTGAAAGCATTTAGAGAGTGGTAAGCTTGGATTAGATGGATCTCAATGATAATGAGATGCGGTCTAAGTGCAAAGCTTGTGACATTGGAGCTCAAACTTGATGATTAGTCAAGGTTTGATCCCAATGCAAATGTGTCTTATCTTGTTTGGAGTTTGAGTATTGTTTCAGGTTCACAAGGAGTGTGCTTTGTTCAGTACCTATCCAAGACAAGAGGAAGACTTGGTCCATTGTGTGGAGCAATGGGAAGGTTCTTGGTGTAGTAGCCGGTTATAAGAAGCGCATGCCATGAAGGTTGTTGAGCTCCTGGTTCAAGGCACACAAGTAGAAGAAGGTCACCACCAAAGTCATGAGGAAGGCCGGTGATCCATGGGTACTTGAAGCTGAAGACATGGAGGTGGACCAGTGGTTTAAGCGCAGCTATTGGGGTGGTGTGCTCCTGGTTTGGATGCTCATTCAGGCTCACTTTCAAGCTTGAACCTAGACTTAATTCAAGCTTGAGGTGGGGACTTGATGCGCCCCTAGGATTCTCTTTGGTTGATTGGGAGGATAGATCCTTGCAAGAACGAATCAGGGACTCAAGTTCTTCAAGGTTTGTGGGTTGAATGGTGACACAAGAGGGATGGGAGGACTCTTAATACTCCTAGGTGATTAACTCGGATATGACACACCAAGTAAACACCCTTAAGCTCCGGATATAACACACCAGAGAGACACTCGACACACTTTCTAGAGAGAGAGCCGTCAAGTGAGAAAAGAACTCGATGATATTAGATTGCTTGAGTACAATAGGGTTAGGGAAACCCTTAAATAAAAGAAACCAGAGAACATGCTCTCTAGGGTTTCGAAAATAATAAAATGGAAACTATAGTTTAAAAATAACATAAGCTTAAAATTAAATAACTTCTGCTAGTCTTGGGCCGAGATAGGACGTAGGTGGTTTGTAAGACAAGTCGTGGCCTCGTTAAAAACCTTCCACCGAAAAACCTCGTGGGACAAAGCCAAAAGCAAGGAAAAGAGCACACACCAAATGTGATGAGGACATAGAACCAGACATCAGCATCACAACTCTAAGACAAGCACCAAGAACAAGATCAGGAACCAAAGGGGTGATTGCAAGCTTCTGTAAAGCCATTGAAGGATTGTTTGCCAAGGCTAATAGCAACCCCAACTTAGATGACATCACAAACCGTCTAGACAAGCTCTCCAGTTCCGGATCAGAGGTTATAAAGACTCAACCTTATGTTATACAAGACGGTCCAAAAGATAATGCTATCCTATGGTCTATCATTCCGCATAAAGAGATGGTTTCCTTATTCACCATCTCCCCACTTAAGTGAAACGGTGAGTATCAAGGGGAAGAGGCAAGCCTTCTAAACGACAACACTTCACACTTCTGCTCTTCTCCTAACCCCAACGGCTACCTTACCACAATTCAAATCCACCAGAAAGGTAAGTAAGGTAAGCATATTTCAATATTTTATTTACTTGATTTTCCTTGCAGGTTTTTGGGTCTTTTATTTATTTCATTTTCGAATAAACCAGGCATTGTTTAGCCTTTGCTTTTATTAGGTCCTAAGATTGAGTCATTGTATTAAATTTGCTTCAAAGACCCCTAGAAGGGCATAGCTGCATCGGCGAGTATATAAGCCCCTATAAGCAGCCTTGTATTCTTTAACCTATTATGAAATATATGAGTCAGTTTGCCCCTAGCAACTAAAACCCTAAGTCTTTCCGTGTGTGTGAGAAGCAGCATTGAGAGCAGCCTAGTCTTATCAAGCTTATTCCATAGAGCTTGTGGCGACTTTCGATCCATCTGATTGAGTTCTTCAATCTATTCACTCCATCTCCATCCCTTGTCCTTGTTGAGTTGTTTATACGAACAAGCAGCTTGGATCCACACTCCATCATCACGTCATCCTCCATCCAGTGAGATAGCAAGTTGGTTACACGACCATTTGTTGTTTCCCATCCTCCACTGATCCGTTCTAAGAGCAATCAAGCCGGTTATCATCTCATTCCATTCCATCCGCAAGAACTCACTCCATTCTCACCTCCATCCTTCCACCAAAGCTTGATACTCATCCTCTATCCATCCAGTGTGAGAAGGTTGCTTCCCGTGCCCATATCAAAATGTCTTGCCTAAACACTAACTCAGCTTGATGTAGAGATGGCTTGATGTTGATCTGAGGTAATAAAGAGAGGAGGTTTAAAGGGTTTAGAATGGGGTTTGAGATCAAAGGGAAGGTTGTGCAAAATTAGGGTGAGTGTACGGACGGTACGGACTGTACGGCCGACCGTACGGACCACTCGACCCAAATAACTTTAAACTCGACCAAAACATATTTTGGTCTTGTGCATCCCTAGAACCATTGTCTCTGACCGAGACACCAAGTTCTTGAGCCACTTTTGGAGGACACTTTGGAGGAAGCTGGGAACTAAGCTACTCTTCTCTACAACCTGCCACCCACAGACTGATGGTCAGACTGAGGTTGTGAACCGCACACTCTCCACACTACTGAGAGCCACGGTTGGTAAGAACTTGAGTAATTGGCTTGATTGTCTACCTTTCATTGAGTTTGCTTACAACCGAGTTCCACATTCTGCTACTAAGCTATCACCTTTTGAGATTGTGTATGGGTTTAAGCCAACAACACCTCTGGATCTCCTACCTATTCCCCACAAGGACCAGATGATTAGTCAAGAAGGAGAGACTAAGTCCGAGTTGATGCAGAAGATTCATGAGAAGGCCAAGGCTAACTTAGAGCACCAGAATGAGCTGAACAAGAAGCAAGCTGATAAGGGCAGAAAGGAGGTTTCTTTTGAACCAGGAGATTGGGTTTGGTTACACATGAGATCAGAAAGGTTCCCTAACCAGAGGAAGTCCAAGCTATCCCCAAGAGGAGATGGTCCTTTCAAAGTCCTGAAGAAGATCAATGACAATGCATACCAGCTGGAGCTGCCAGGTGAGTTAAATGTATCTTCTACATTCAATGTGTCTGATCTATCTTACTTTCATGCAGATGAAACTGTTATGAGGTCAGAACCTTCTCAAGAGGGAGAGAATGATGAGGACATAGAACCAGACATCAACATCCCAACTCTAAGACAAGCACCAAGAACAAGATCAGGAACCAAAGGGGTGATTGCAAGCTTCTGTGAAGCCATTGAAGGATTGTTTGCCAAGGCTAATAGAAACCCCAACTTAGATGACATCAAAAACCGTCTAGACAAGCTCTCCATTTCCGGATCAGAGGTTATAAAGACTCAACCTTATGTTATACAAGACGGTCCAAAAGATAATGCTATCCTGTGATCTATCATTCCGCATAAAGAGATGGTTTCCTTATTCATCATCTCCCCACTTAAGTGAAACAGTGAGTATCAAGGGGAAGAGGCAAGCCTTCTAAACGACAACACTTCACACTTCTGCTTTTCTCCTAACCCCAACGGCTACCTTACCACAATTCAAATCCACCAGGTAGGTAAGTAAGGTAAGCATATTTCAATATTTTATTTACTTGATTTTCCTTGCAGGTTTTTGGGTCTTTTATTTATTTCATTTTCGAATAAACCAGGCATTGTTTAGCCTTTGCTTTTATTAGGTCCTAAGATTGAGTCATTGTATTAAATTTGCTTCAAAGACCCCTAGAAGGGCATAGCTGCATCGGTGAGTATATAAGCCCCTATAAGCAGCCTTGTATTCTTTAACCTATTATGAAATATATGAGTCAGTTTGCCCTACCAACTAAAACCCTAAGTCTTTTCGTGTGTGTGAGAAGCAGCATTGAGAGCAGCCTAGTCTTATCAAGCTTATTCCATAGAGCTTGTGGCGACTTTCGATCCATCTGATTGAGTTCTTCAATCTATTCACTCCATCTCCATCCCTTGTCCTTGTTGAGTTGTTTATACGAACAAGCAGCTTGGATCCACACTTCATCATCACGTCATCCTCCATCCAGTGAGATAGCAAGTTGGTTACACGACCATTTGTTGTTTCCCATCCTCCACTGATCCGTTCTAAGAGCAATTGGTGCGCCCCTAGGATGCTCTTTGGTTGATGGGAATGGATAGATCCTTGAAAGAACGAATCAGAGACTCAAGTTCTTCAAGGTTGTGGATCGATTGGTGACACAAGAGGGATGATAAGATCTCTTGATACTCCTAGATGAATAACTCGGATATAACACACCAAGCAAACACCCTTACGTTTCCTGGATACTACACACCAGAAGAACTCGACAACTTGTCTTAGAGAGAGAGCCGTCAAGAAGAAAAGAATACTCGTTGATTAAAGGATGCATGAGTATAATAGGGTTTAGAGACCCATTTAAATAAAGAGAAACCGAGAACATGCTCTCTAGGGTTTCGGAAATAAGCAAAAAGGAAACTATAGTTTAACTTTAACATAAGCTTTAAAATGACATAAAAATGTAAACTTCTTTAGCCTTGGACCGAGAATAGGGCCTAAGTGATGTGAAGACAAGTTGTGGCCTCGTTAAAAACCTTCCTGCGGAAAACCTCGTGGGACAAAACCAAAAGCAAGGAAAAGAGCACGCACCCCATGTCTTGCCTAGAAACTAACTCAGCTTGATGTAGAGATGGCTTGAATTGTGATCAAGACATCTCGGATCAGACCTTGTCCAAGACTTTCTTGTTGTGGATGTGAAGTGAGTAATCCAACAACATTCTCTTTAAGCTTCTTGACTCTGGAACGAGTCATGGGACCTTCAGGAATGGCTAGAGCATCATCACCAGGCTGCTGGTGCAATGTGGCTTCATGTGTCTCATCTAGACTCTCCTTGTTTTCCTTAGTGATCCGGTCCATGATCACATCAGCAATCAAGCCGGTTATCATCTCATTCCATTCCATCCGCAAGAACTCACTCCATTCTCACCTCCATCCTTCCACCAAAGCTTGATACTCATCCTCTATCCATCCAGTGTGAGAAGGGTGCTTCCCGTGCCCATATCATTTTGGTATCAGAGCCGAGAGGCTCCTATTCCGGTTAACTCTTTCCTTTTCATTTAAATCGTTTCATTCTGTTAAGAAAAACCATAAAAATTTTGTGTTTTGCCTGTGTTTTGGATTTCTGCCATTGATAGTTGCTTGAGTTCTTAGTTTAGAAAAACGAAAACAAAAGAAAGAAGACGAGTTGTTAAGTGTTTTGATTCGATTACCTTGCAGAAAAATCAAAAAGAGTGTTTAGAGTTATTACTTGCATATTTAGTTTCCCTTTTGCATCATAAGCATATTTCGGTTTCCTTACTTGTTCTCTACTCAAAAATTTAAAAAAATATATAATTTTAGATTCACTTGTTACCTCAGTTAATTCCCTCTTTTACCTTAGTTCAATTTCGCATTTCACTTTTCATACTTATAAAAAAAAAGCATATCATATACATATTCTTATTGGGTGGTCGAACTTTCCTTAATTGGAACTTAGGACATAACTTGTGCTGCATACATCTTTGCGTATTGTTATCTCCTAAAGCCGGTCCATTACACATTCATTTACATTAGTCAATCTCATTCTTGCATATTGTTACTTGTTTAACTTCCATTTCCCCTATTTTCACTTGTTCTTGAAAGTTTTTGTAGGAATAAGCAATGGGAGATAGCACTTCATCCACTGATGCTGCGACCATAGCTCAACTCCTAGCTACCATGCAATCCATAAGTGAAAGGATGGCTCGGCTGGAGCAGAACCAACAAGCTCAGGCCAATAACCCAAACAACAACCCGGCAAGAGGCCAATAAAGGCGACAAGAGCACCCTCAAGAAGAAGATGAGACTGATAGTGATATGCCTAGTCTGGAAGAAGAAGAGCAACACCCTCCACCTAGGAGGAATGCCAGAGATAGAGGAAGGAACCGGGGCAGAAACTATGATCAAGAAGAAGAGCATCCATGGCAGGGAGGCAAAGACTTGAAGCTCACGCCACCGACCTTTGCTGGAAAGGTTAATCCTGATGCTTACATTGATTGGGAAACAAGGATGGAATACATCTTTGACTACTATAACTACACGGAGGCAAGGAAAATCTCTCTAGCTGCTGCTCAACTCACTGACACTGCTTTGTCATGGTGGGATATGGAGACTTCAGAAAGGAGAAGGCTTAGACGTGGTCCTATTACTCTTTGGGATGACATGAGAGCCTTACTGAGGAAGAGATATGTGCCAAGCTACAACTACAGCGACTTGCAAAAGAGGTTCAGGAAGCTCACTCAAGGGAACAAGTCAGTAGAAGAATACTATGAGGAGTTTGATGCACTCAGGAACCGTCTGGAGGTACAAGACTCTGAGGAGACCTTGATGGCACAATTCTTAGATGGGTTACAAGACCGGATTACAAGAAAGGTGGAAAGGCAAAACTATGAGCACTTCCATGACTTGTTGCACTATGCTATTCAAGCCGAGCAACACATCAAGAGGAAGACCATAGCCACCAGTAGAAGCAAGAGTACTTGGACACCACCAGTACAAAAGAACAATGACAAAGGCAGGTCCATTGAAGTGGAGAGCCGGTTCAAGAAGAATCCAGCACCAGAGGTTTCCAAGAGCAACAAGACTGATCAAGGGAAGGGTGCTGCACCTAGGAACCGTGACATTACATGCTACAAATGTCAAGGAAAGGGTCACTATGCTCGAGACTGTCCCAACCAGAGAGTAATGATCCTCAGAGAAGATGGAGGATATGAGACTCAAGAAGAGACTGAAGAAGAAACGGCTGGTACTGATGAAGAGATCACTGACTATCCAGATGAGGGAGAGATACTTGTGACCAGGAGAGCCCTAAGTGCTATGTTTGAGCCAGAAACCATTCAAAGGGAAAACATTTTCCACACTAGATGCACTATACACTCTAAGGTATGCAGTCTGATCATTGATGGTGGCTCGTGTACTAATGTTGCTAGCAAGTACTTGGTTGACAAGTTAGGCCTCAAGAAGACCAAGCATCCAAAGCCATACCGGCTCAAGTGGTTGAATGATGAGACTGAGTTAAAGATTGGTGAACAAGTGGTGATTCCATTCAGCATAGGCAGATATGCTGATCAGGTGACTTGTGATGTTGTTCCTATGCAAGCTGGGCATCTCCTGCTGGGGAGACCTTGGCAGTTTGACAAGGAGACCATCCACAATGGCCGCACCAACTTCTACAGCTTCACTCACAACAACCGCAAGCACAACCTTGCTCCTTTGACACCACAACAAGTCATGGACATGCAAAAAGAGATGGACAAAGGTAACAAGGCAAGTAAGATTAACCTCTACATCACTTCCCAACAAGTTTTAAAATCATTAGAGTGCAAAACACAGGTGTTACTAATGATCTTTAAGGAAGGTGTGTTGACAGGTTATGAGGAACAAGAACTTCCCCCACCCGTAGTTCAACTCATTGAGAAGTTCCAGGATCTATTTCCAGAAGACATACCCACTGGTTTACCACCTATTAGGGGAATAGAACACCAGATTGATCTCATAGCAGGGGCTCCATTACCAAACCGCCCAGCCTATAGGGTGAACCCGGAGGAAGCCAAAGAACTAGAGAAGCAGGTGCAAGACTTGATGGATAAGGGATACATCATGGAAAGTCTAAGCCCTTGTGCTGTTCCTGTTCTATTGGTGCCAAAGAAAGATGGGACTTGGAGGATGTGTGTAGACTGCCGTGCCATCAACAACATAACCATCAAGTATAGACACCCAATACCAAGACTTGATGACATGCTGGATGAGCTCAGTGGTGCAACTATCTTCTCCAAGATATACCTGAAGAGTGCTTATCACCAGGTTAGAATGAAGGAAGGTGATGAGTGGAAGACTGCCTTTAAAACCAAAAGGGGACTCTATGAGTGGCTAGTCATGCCATTTGGTCTCACCAATGCCCCAAGCACCTTCATGCGCCTCATGAACCATGTCTTAAGGGCATACATCTGTAAGTTTGTAGTTGTTTACTTTGATGATGTTTTTATCTATAGCACTAACTTAGAAGATCATCTTAAACATCTTGAAAAGGTTTTGGAAACACTGCGCCTAGAACATCTATATGCTAACCTTAAGAAGTGTACCTTTTGCACTGATCAACTAGTATTCCTAGGCTTTGTTGTTAGTTCACAGGGATTGAAAGTAGATGAGGAGAAGATCAAAGCAGTGCAGGATTGGCCTACCCCAACTACCATCGGCCATGTGAGGAGTTTCCATGGTTTGGCCAGTTTCTATAGGAGGTTTTTCAAAGACTTCAGCACCATAGCTGCCCCACTGACATCAGTGATCAAGAAGGATGTTTCCTTCAAATGGGGAACTGAGCAGGAAGAAGCTTTTCAAAAACTTAAAAATAGCTTAACTAATGCTCTTGTTTTGGTTTTGCCTAACATTGACAAAACTTTTCAGATTGAATGTGATGCCTCAGGAACAGGTGTGGGAGCCGTGTTAACTCAAGGAGGAAAACCAGTAGCATTCTTCAGTGAGAAGCTACATGGAGCAACCCTTAACTACTCTACCTATGACAAGGAATTGTATGCTCTAGTAAGGTCACTAGAGACTTGGCAACACTACCTCTTATCCAAGGAGTTTGTGATCCACACTGACCATGAGACACTCAAATGCTTGAGGGGACAAAACACTTTGAAGAAAAGACATGCTCGTTGGTTAGAGTTTGTAGAATCATTCCCCTATGTGATCAAGTACAAGAAGGGGAAGGAGAACATTGTAGCTGATGCCTTATCCAGGAGACATGCACTTATATCACTGATGGAGGCTAAGGTTATGGGTTTGAACACATCAAGGATCAGTATGGAGAGGACCCTGACTTTGGAGACATCTACCAGCAGTGTAGACAAGGAGCATTTGGGTCCTTCTTTCAGCAAGATGAGTTCCTTTTCAGGGACAAGAGGCTATGTATTCCACAAGGATCAATGCGTGATCTGATCTTGAGAGAGGCACAAGGAAGAGGCCTCATGGGACATTTTGGCCGAGATAAGACCCTCAGCATTGTAGCTGAGCATTTCTTCTAGCCACACTTGAGAAGAGATGTAGAGAGGTTTTGTGCAAGGTGCATCATTTGCCTCAAAGCAAAATCCAGGTTACATCCTCATGGATTATACATTCCTTTGCCTATTCCTGACCTACCTTGGGTAGACATTTCCATGGATTTTGTGTGGATGAGCTTGCATGATAAGAGAAGGAGCTGTGAAGCTCAGTCAGTGAGGATTCAAGTGGCGGTTCAGAGCAGCCACTCTCACCATCTAAACAAGGGAGTAAACCTGATCTTATCTCTTTATATATTCATGATAGGTTTATCTCTTGAGAACTGATACACTTGTAGAATGATGTATCAGGTACCTTACTTGGATATTCAAGAGGACAAGAAGAAGCTAGGCCTGTGATCTGACCTGATGGAGAAGGCAACAAGCCATGAGAGAAGGGAAGACACAAGACAGCCCCAAAGAAGAGTTCCGAGAAGGAGTTGGTGATGTGCAATGAAGCCAATGAGTGGCACATCACGGTTAGGCCATGATCCAGGGTCTTTGGTGTCCATCACACTGATGAGAACACCAAAGACCCACTGGCCAATCCCTATGCCTTGAAGGCTCTACTCTTTTCCTTATGAGGGTTTTCTCATAAGGTTTTTAATGAGGGAGTTCTTCAAGGTTCCAAGCTTGACTTAGGATCTCTAAAGTCAAGCTTGAGGGGGAGTATTAACTTGAAGAAAGAAGTGGAGCCAAAGGAAGAGTTGAGATGAGTTTGGGTCTGGTGCAAAGTTAGGGTGAAACCTCCGGAGATTGTCTACGAGGCATTAAAAGTGTCTAAAGGTGTTTAGAAGTGCTCTGGAGGTTGTTTAAAGATAGGGCCAAGTCCAGGAGGGACTTAGAAGGCTGTTAAGGAGCAAATAGGAGAATGTGCAAAGTTAGGGCGAGGCCGTACGGATTTGGTACGGACGGATGTACTCGGACCGTACGGATCCGTACGGACCAGATCGACCCGAAACTTTCACATTCAACCATTTGAGAAGATTTGAGACTTGTGCAAAAAATAGGGCGAGGTACAGACCGTGCAAAAATAGGAAGGTACGGACCGTGAAAAAATAGGGCGACCCAAAGATGTTTCATTATGGCTTTAAAGATGTTTGGGGAGTTTGTGCAAAAATAGGGCGGAATGGTACGGCCCGTGCAAAGTCCGGGACTAAGAGACAAGCTTCTGATCTTTAAGAGAAGAAGACAAAAGCTTAAGAGAAGAAGACAAACCTTTAAGAGAAGAAGACAAAAGAGTGTGCTGGCGCATGGTTGTGGTCCATGACAGGCTGGCTCTTGCTGGACAGGAAGAGCAGCCTTGACTATGTATCTGGCCAGAGAAGTGGGCAGATACAGAGGAGTTGTTGGAGCATTCTTAGCCAAGTCTTTTAGGGCACCACTCAGCTTGCCTCAGCCACGAGAATTAATCCTCACCATCCAATTAAAACCAGAATATCTCCACCCTTCAAGTCTTATCCTTAGCTTTAGGGTTTTCCAGAAACTTGTAAAGCTATTTATATGCCTCATTAGGCGATTTGTAACTCCTAAGAGAGTAAGGGGGATTTCCCCTCTCCTTCATAATAAACAAAGTGTGTTCTTGATCAGAAACTCTCAATCTACCCCTTTCTTATACTTTAATCTCTTAATCTCTCTAAATCTCTTGTTTCTGTTCTTGATTCACACTAATCACATCAGACCTCTCTCTCATCATTTCAAGCTCTCATCTCGCCCTAAAGGGCTGTTCTTCATCACCACAGCCTGATCTCTGAAAATCCAGCATGGTATCAGAGCCAGGTTCATCAGAACTTGGTATCTAGCTTCCGCAAATCATCACAAGTCCATCCTCATCACAGATCCAAACCATAGAAGTCTTGTCCAGCCTTGGTTCTCTTGCTTCCAGAAGATGGTGTATGAAGCTAAGGTGGTTCTTCATGGTCGCTCCTCTCCACTCCTGTCCATTAAAGGCGTGTCCCATCTCCTGTTCAAGCTTATACCTTTCAAGAAGAAAGCTCTCTCTTTGTTCATGAAGATGGCGACTTGAGAAGGTGAAGAAAGGTGGAGCCTTTTGTGTTGCGGTTTCAAGAAGGAGGGTATGAACACCAGGAGAAGGTGCTGGGTGACGATCCAGCTCTCTAATCCACCAGATTCATGACCTGTAACCAAGGAGGCTCAAGGAACCAGCTCAGGTTCCTTGTGTGATATTTCTGTTAGAATGAGAGATTTCGAAGTAGTTTACTGCTGGAGAATGAAGAAGATGAAGAACAAGAGAGAGAGAGAGAGAGAGAGAGAGAGATTTCGAAATTCAAAGAGAGAGAAGGATAGAAATGATTTCCTTGATTAATACTGAAGACAACATACAATATTTATAAAGAAAACAATTAGCTACTTGACAAGAGAAATAAGTATAAAATATGCTGGTCTGGACAGGGGTGAAAGTGACCCTTCACCAACTGTTCTCTCTCTTCAGATGCAGCATGTGACCAGCCTTATTATATTCATTCTTCTTGTTCCTGACCTCCAACGGCTCTCTCTGCCTTCTGATGTTGCCTGAGGCGAGTTTAAACTTGCCTTGTCTTTCAAGGTAAGTTAGGTTGAGTTCTGGTAACTTGAGAGGCAAGTCTGTACGGACAGACTTGTGTTCCAAGGCTGTGCATACCAGTTTCATCTTCAAATGTCCTGAACTTATATTCTTCTTATCTCTTGTCAATGCTTTTATTCTTCATGTCAACACTCCCCCTCAAGCTTGACCATGTGGAAAAAGTCAAGCTTGGAAGCCATGAAGCATTCCCTCATTAAAACCTCAGCTAGGTAAAACCACATGGGAGAAAAACCAAGCCAAGGAAAAAGAGTAGAACATTTCATGGAGGACAGATCAGTGACATGTGAGGTCTATGAGCCCAAGCTTTGGATGAATGAACTCACAGTCCTTAGTACTCGCAGCCTTTGTGAAGATATCAGCTAGCTGGTCTTCACTTTTTGTGTAGCAAGGTACGATGATCTTCTGCTCCACAGCTTGTCTTACCTTGTGACAATCCACCTCAATATGTTTAGTCCTCTCATGAAAGACTGAATTGCTAGCAATGTGTATAGCAACCTGGTTATCACAATGCATAGTGATTGGTGTTGTGGTCTCAACTCCCAAATCCTTAAGAAGTCCTTTGATCCAGATTAGCTCACTTGTAAGCTTTCTCATGGCTCTATATTCTGCCTCAGCACTTGAACATGAAACCACCTTTTGCTTCTTGCTTTTCCTAGTTACCAAGTTGCCTCCAATAAATGTGCAATAACCAGTAGTTGATCTCCTATCAACCCTATCTCCAGCCCAATCAGCATCACAATAGCCTACTATCTCAGTACCCTTGTTGCAACCCATCCAAACTCCTTGCCCTGGTGCTTCTCTCAAGTACCTCAGAATCCTTTCCACCATGTTCCAATGGTGCATCTTAGGAGCTTGCATATGCTGGCTCACTTGATTCACTGCAAAGCACACATCTGGTCTTGTGATAGTGAGATATATGAGTTTTCCCACCATCCTTCTATAGTGCTTCACATCTTCATATGCCTTATCTTCAATCTCCCCCTCACGCATCACTTTGTACCCCTCCTCTAGAGGTGTTTTAGCAGCTCTACCACCAAGATCTCCAGCTTCCTTTAATACATCAAGAGTGTATTTCCTTTGGGACAGAAACAGTCCCTCCTTGGATCTACACATCTCAATCCCTAGAAAATATTTGAACTCTCCCAAATCCTTGATATCAAATGTAGCCTTGAGGAAAGCTTTGGTGGAGCTGATCCCCTCTTTATCACTGCCTGTGATAATGATATCATCCACATAAATGAGGATCACAATGATCCCTTGCTGGCTGGTGAGAGTAAACAAGGTGTGATCAGCCTCAGATTTCACAAACCCTCTTCCATTAAGGGTTGTGCTCAGTTTGTGATACCAGGCTCTTGGAGATTGCTTCAGACCATAGATTGCTTTCCTAAGCCTCAAGACATTGCCTGGTTTAACCATGCCTTCCATACCAGGTGGTGGACGCATGTATACCTCATCTTCTAGCTCTCCTTGTAGGAATGCATTCTTGACATCCATTTGCCAAAGATCCCATTCCAAATTCACAGCAAGAGAGAGCAAAATCCTTATGGTGTGAAGCTTTGCCACTGGTGCAAAGGTTTCAAGATAGTCCTCACCATATACTTGAGTGTAGCCTCTTGCTACCAGCCTGGTCTTCTTCCTCTCAGGTTTCCCATTGGCTAAGTACTTAATTGTGAACAGCAACATGCTTGTTACTGCCTTCTTGCCTTTGGGAAGTTCAGTTTCAAACCAGGTTCCATTCTTCTCCATAGCACCCATCTCATCTCCTACTGAATCTCTCCATTCCTTAATTGCCATAGCCTCTTCATATGACCTTGGTATGTAAGCCTCATCAAGGTTAGTGATGAAGGCATGATGATCCATAGGATATTGAGCTAGGGAGCATGTTGCTTGAGTAGGATGTGCAACTGCTTGAGAGTTGAAATAAACCCTTGTATTGATCCAATTAGAAGCAGATTTTCTGAGCCTAGTACTCCTCCTTAGTACTGGTGGTGCTACTTCTTCTGGAACAGCTTCTGCATCATCTGAGGACTGACCCTCATTTACCACTGATTCCTCTTGATCTTGTTGCTCAGCTTGGCCATGAATTCTTGCTGAGTTTTCTGGTTGTGTTGGCTCAGCAGTATTGTCCCCCACATGGTCAAGGTGAGGAACCACCTGAACCTCAACTTCATCATTGCTGGAACCAGTTTCAGTCTCCACCCTTTTATCAGCTTCTGGTGTAGACCCTTTTGGTTCAGGTTCCATTCTTGCTTCAGGCATACTGACCCCAAGGCTTTCCATCACTCTCCTAAGATTGCTTGCTCTATCAGAAGCTGATTGAGATAGGTTCTCTAGATCCTCCCAACTCTTATCATTGTAGTATCCTCTTGATTCTACAAACTTCACATCTCTAGACACCATGACTCTCCTAGTCTCTGGTTCATAGCATTTGTAACCCTTCTGGTTTGGGGAGTATCCAATGAACATTGCCCTTGTACTTTTTGCTTCTAATTTGTTCCTTTGTTCACCTGGTATTAATACAAAACAAAGACACCCAAACACACGCATATGGTCAATAGATGGTCTGGTTTTGTTGAGTACCTCAAATGGTGAGTGATCTTGGAGAACTCTGGTGGGAATTCGATTGATCAAATAACATGCTGTCAAGACTGCATCTCCCCAAAACCTTTTAGGCACACTTGTATGAAACATCATGCTTCTGGCCACCTCCATTAGGTGCCTATTTTTCCTCTCAGCCACCCCATTTTGTTGTGGTGTGTAAGGGCAGCTGGTTTGATGTATCACCCCATGCTGAGCCAAGTATTGCTTGAAAGCTTGACTAGTGTACTCTCCACCATTATCAGACCTGAGGATCTTCAACTTGGCATTGAAATGGGTGAGGACATGGTTATGGAAGTTCTTGAATGCCTCCAGCACCCTGTCTTTTGACTGAATCAGAGTCACCCATGTGTATTTGGACTTCTCATCAATGAAGGTGACAAAATACTTGTGATTCTCTCTGGACATACAAGGCGCTGTCCACACATCAGAGTGAATCAGGTCGAAACACTTCTCATAGATAGTGCTAGACCTTGGAAAGACTGTTCTACAATGCTTCCCCAAGATGCAGGCTTCACAATCATCATTCTGAACCACCATACCCGGAAACATCAAGTTCAAAGCTCTAGTGTGAGGATGTCCCAATCTGGAGTGCCATATGATGCTCTCAATCCCATTAGAAGTACTGACTAGGCAGTGAGCAGGAGATGCTCCAGAAACCTTAGTCTTTTCTAGGTGATATAGTTCCTGATGGCTGTACCCTTTTCCAATTACCTGCCCTGTCTTCAGGTCTTGAAATTCAACCTCATCAGGTCTAAAAAGAACTTGACAATTCAGGTCCACGGTTGCCCTTTTAACTGATAGCAAGTTTGATGTAAACTGAGGCATATATAAGGCAGTGGATTCTCTATCAAACAGCCTAAGGTTCCCTATCCCTTCTATCTTAACCTTATCACCATTTGCTATAAGCACATTCCCTGAGGCAGGTTTGATATTACTAACCAGGTTCCTATCACTAATCATGTGATGGCTAGCTCCTGAATCTATAATGATGGGTTTAGAGTCAGGATAATATTTACCAACCTCCTTGGGTGAGATAAGGGCCTTGGCAGCTTTTATAAAGGAATCAAAGTCTCTTCTGGTCACTGGACTATCAGAATTGGTCGCCCCTGCCATACTCCTCCATGTTCCTCCTTCATTAGAATCACCACAGAGTGCTGAATACATGGTTCTTCCTGTAATTACTTGATGCTCAAACTCCTTGAGCTTAAATGTACTTGACTGGCTTCCTAGGGAACTTGGAAGCTTCCTTTCTTGAATGATATAACTTATCAGACTTTTGCAGGGTGAATCCAAGTTTAGGAGAAGACTGAAAACTTTGTCTTGCTCATAGACAGCTTGAAGACTCTCCCATAGATTCCCATAAACATTTTGAAGCTTCTCCCATAAACTCTTGGCGGTTCTGAGGTGATAATGATCCTCCAAGATCTGTTCAGACAGAGAGCTGTGTATAATTCCAAGTGTTTGCTGTTCCTCTTGAACCCACTTGTCTTTATGCTTTAGGCAAGTAGGCTGACTATCCTCTTGAGCCCTCCTCTTTGAAGTTTCAGCCTCCATGATATGGCTGTCCCAAAGTCCATGACTTCCCAAGGTAACTCTGGCCACTCTTGACCATAAAAGATAGTTAGGACCCTCTAGGGTCACTGGAATGAGATTCTCCTTCTTCATTTTCTTGGTAGAAATCATCTTTTCCATTTTTGGCAATTTCTGGAGCTGGAAATGATGAACAGCTGAAGAACAAGATGAACTTTTCCAAAAATAGAAATAAAAAACTCAGAGATTTAGCAAAAGAAAGAAAAGAGAATAGGAAGAATTAGATCTCAAGAACATACTGCTCTGATACCATGTGATATTTCTGTTAGAATGAGAGATTTAAAAGTAGTTTACTGCTGGAGAATGAAGAACATGAAGAACAAGAGAGAGAGAGAGAGAGAGAGAGAGAGAGAGATTTCGAAATTCAAAGAGAGAGAAGGATAGAAATGATTTCCTTGATTAATACTGAAGACAACATACAATATTTATAAAGAAAACAATTAGCTACTTGACAAGAGAAATAAGTATAAAATATGCTGGTCTGGACAGGGGTGAAAGTGACCCTTCACCAACTGTTCTCTCTCTTCAGATGCAGCATGTGACCAGCCTTATTATATTCATTCTTCTTGTTCCTGACCTCCAACGGCTCTCTCTGCCTTCTGATGTTGCCTGAGGCGAGTTTAAACTTGCCTTGTCTTTCAAGGTAAGTTAGGTTGAGTTCTGGTAACTTGAGAGGCAAGTCTGTACGGACAGACTTGTGTTCCAAGGCTGTGCATACCAGTTTCATCTTCAAATGTCCTGAACTTATATTCTTCTTATCTCTTGTCAATGCTTTTATTCTTCATGTCAACACCTTGGTTGTAAGCTAATCCTAAACCTTCTTGATATGAGCTTGTGATTGTGTATGGCTGTGGTTAAGTGATATGTTGCAATCTGTGGGTTATCTTGCTTGATGGTATTGTCTTGTGTAGTCCCAGGATGCTAGTGTTTATTGTAGAGAATTGTTTGATGCTGAGAAGTGATGCTTACCCTGGTTTGGTTGTGATTGAGTTAGGATGTTAGAAACTGTCTAAATCTTACTAGCTTTCACTAAACTTGAATCGCCTAAGGTATTGCATATTGTCTGATGTTGATTGATGATAATAATGCCTAATCCCTTCTCTAAATGAATGTGTATTGAAATGGTAAATGGTTGTATCTAATCTGGCTGCATTCATGAGTTAGAGACTGATTAAGATTATTGCATATATTATCATCTTGTTGCTGCCTTAATGTTGAGCATCTAGATGGATGTCTATGAATGTGATTAAGGCAGGTATGTTTGCCTAAATGCTTAGTTGTGTATCTTGGCCGGATCATGCTTTGTGTTTAGAGAATGGAAAGCTTGCATTAGATGGATCTTAATGTAATAAGAGGCCATCTAAGTGCAAAGCTAGTGAGACATTGGCAAAAGCCAATGCATTGTGTCTCATCTTTGCTGGAGTTTGAGTGTTGTTTCAGGTTCACAAGATGTGCTCTTGGTTCACCATACATCCGAGTGAAAGAGGAAGACTAATCCCATTGGGAATGGTTGCTGGAGTGTATGTGCATACACTAAGCAAGTGATCATCACTTAAGTCTGGAGGAGACTGATGATCAGAAGGCATTGGAGTTTAAAGGGGAGGGTTGATCAGTGGTTGAATGCGCAGTCCATGAGATGTTGCGCTCCTGATCTTAAGGCTCATTGAGGCTCACTTCAAGCTTGGACACATAACCGATCCAAGCTTGAGGAGGGGAGCAAAGTGAGCCACCTGATGATCCTGTAGCTCAATGACCAGTGTTACTCAAGGACCTTGCATGCTGATCTAGAAGAGATCATGCCGTAGTGAGGGAAGAAGAAGGTCACTCAACAAGCTATGTGAGGAGTGCTTGTTAAGTGGACTGAGGTATCTCCTCTATGCAATGGTAATGGAGTGGAGATCAAGCATCAAGTCTGGAGAAGATGGTGGTGCCCTCCACAAGGCTTATCATGGAGTTAACATGCGCTTACCATTCAAACTTGGACCTTCTCTATACTCGGTCTCAAGCTTGAGGGGGAGTGTGGATGAGCTTGCATGATAAGAGAAGGAGCTGGGAAGCTCAGTCAGTGAGGATTCAAGTGGCGGTTCAGAGCAGCCACTCTCACCATCTAAACAAGGGAGTAAACCTGATCTTATCTCTTTATATATTCATGATAGGTTTATCTCTTGAGAACTGATACACTTGTAGAATGATGTATCAGGTACCTTACTTGGATATTCAAGAGGACAAGAAGAAGCTAGGCCTGTGATCTGACCTGATGGAGAAGGCAACAAGCCATGAGAGAAGGGAAGACACAAGACAACCCCAAAGAAGAGTTCCGAGAAGGAGTTGGTGATGTGCAATGAAGCCAATGAGTTGCACATCACGGTTAGGCCATGATCCAGGGTCTTTGGTGTCCATCACACTGATGAGAACACCAAAGACCAACTGGCCAATCCCTAGGCCTTGAAGGCTCTACTCTTTTCCTTATGAGGGTTTTCTCATAAGGTTTTTAATGAGGGAGTTCTTCAAGGTTCCAAGCTTGACTTAGGATCTCTAAAGTCAAGCTTGAGGGGGAGTATTAACTTGAAGAAAGAAGTGGAGCCAAAGGAAGAGTTGAGATGAGTTTGGGTCTGGTGCAAAGTTAGGGTGAAACCTCCGGAGATTGTCTACGAGGCATTAAAAGTGTCTAAAGGTGTTTAGAAGTGCTCTGGAGGTTGTTTAAAGATAGGGCCAAGTCCAGGAGGGACTTAGAAGGCTGTTAAGTAGCAAATAGGAGAATGTGCAAAGTTAGGGCGAGGCCGTACGGATTTGGTACGGACGGATGTACTCGGACCGTACGGATCCGTATGGACCAGATCGACCCGAAACTTTCACATTCAACCATTTGAGAAGATTTGAGACTTGTGCAAAAAATTGGGCGAGGTACGGACCGTGCAAAAATAGGGCGAGGTACGGACCGTGCAAAAATAGGGCGAGGTACGGACCGTGCAAAAATAGGGCAAGGTACGGACCGTGCAAAAATAGGGCGACCCAAAGATGTCTCATTATGGCTTTAAAGATGTTTGGGGAGTTTGTGCAAAAATAGGGCGGAATGGTACGGCCTGTGCAAAGTCCGGGACTAAGAGACAAGCTTCTGATCTTTAAGAGAAGAAGACAAAAGCTTAAGAGAAGAAGACAAACCTTTAAGAGAAGAAGACAAAAGATTGTGCTGGCGCATGGTTGTGGTCCATGACAGGCTGGCTCTTGCTGGACAGGAAGAGCAGCCTTGACTATGTATCTGGCCAGAGAAGTGGGCAGATACAGAGGAGTTGTTGGAGCATTCTTAGCCAAGTCTTTTAGGGCACCACTCAGCTTGCCTCAGCCACGAGAATTAATCCTCACCATCCAATAAAAATCAGAAGATCTCCACCCTTCAAGTCTTATCCTAAGCTTTAGGGTTTTCCAAGAACTTGTAAAGCTATTTATATGCCTCATTAGGCGATTTGTAACTCCTAAGAGTGTAAGGGGGATTTCCCCTCTCCTTCATAATAAACAAAGTGTGTTCTTGATCAGAAACTCTCAATCTACCCCTTTCTTATACTTTAATCTCTTAATCTCTCTAAATCTCTTGTTTCTGTTCTTGATTCACACTAATCACATCAGACCTCTCTCTCATCATTTCAAGCTCTCATCTCGCCCTAAAGGGCTGTTCTTCATCACCACAGCCTGATATCTGAAAATCCAACATTTTGTTCTAGGATTGCCAAAGATCAGAAACAAGGATTCCATCTTTGTGGTAGTAGACAGGTTCTCTAAGATGGCACACTTCATTCCTTGCAACAAAACCAATGATGCATCCTAAACTGCTGACTTATTCTTCAAGGAAGTGGTGAAACTTCATGGCATCCCTAGAACCATTGTCTCTGACCAAGACACCAAGTTCTTGAGCCACTTTTGGAGGACACTTTGGAGGAAGCTGGGAACTAAGCTACTCTTCTCTACAACCTGCCACCCACAGACTGATGGTCAGACTGAGGTTGTGAACCGCACACTCTCCACACTACTGAGAGCCACGGTTGGTAAGAACTTGAGGAAATGGCTTGATTGTCTACCTGTCATTGAGTTTGCTTACAACCGAGTTCCACATTCTGCTACTAAGCTATCACCTTTTGAGTTTGTGTATGGGTTTAAGCCAACAACACCTCTGGATCTCCTACCTATTCCCCACAAGGACCAGATGATTAGTCAAGAAGGAGAGACTAAGGCCGAGTTGATGCAGAAGATTCATGAGAAGGTCAAGGCTAACTTAGAGCACCAGAATGAGCTGAACAAGAAGCAAGCTGATAAGGGCAGAAAGGAGGTTTCTTTTGAACCAGGAGATTGGGTTTGGTTACACATGAGATCAGAAAGGTTCCCTAACCAGAGGAAGTCCAAGCTATCCCCTAGAGGAGATGGTCCTTTCAAAGTCCTGAAGAAGATCAATGACAATGCATACCAGCTGGAGCTGCCAGGTGAGTTAAATGTATCTTCTACATTTAATGTGTCTGATCTATCTTACTTTCATGCAGATGAAACTGTTCTGAGGTCAGAACCTTCTCAAGAGGGAGAGAATGATGAGGACATAGAACCAGACATCAACATCCCAACTCTAAGACAAGCACCAAGAACAAGATCAGGAACCAAAGGGGTGATTGCAAGCTTCTGTGAAGCCATTGAAGGATTGTTTGCCAAGGCTAATAGCAACCCCAACTTAGATGACATCACAAACCGTCTAGCCAAGCTCTCCATTTCCGGATCAGAGGTTATAAAGACTCAACCTTATGTTATACAAGACGGTCCAAAAGATAATGCTATCCTATGGTCTATCATTCCGCATAAAGAGATGGTTTCCTTATTCACCATCTCCCCACTTAAGTGAAACGGTGAGTATCAAGGGGAAGAGGCAAGCCTTCTAAACGACAACACTTCACACTTCTGCTCTTCTCCTAACCCCAACGGCTACCTTACCACAATTCAAATCCACCAGAAAGGTAAGTAAGGTAAGCATATTTCAATATTTTATTTACTTGATTTTCCTTGCAGGTTTTTGGGTCTTTTATTTATTTCATTTTCGAATAAACCAGGCATTGTTTACCCTTTGCTTTTATTAGGTCCTAAGATTGAGTCATTGTATTAAATTTGCTTCAAAGACCCCTAGAAGGGCATAGCTGCATCGGCGAGTATATAAGCCCCTATAAGCAGCCTTGTATTCTTTAACCTATTATGAAATATATGAGTCAGTTTGCCCCTAGCAACTAAAACCCTAAGTCTTTCCGTGTGTGTGAGAAGCAGCATTGAGAGCAGCCTAGTCTTATCAAGCTTATTCCATAGAGCTTGTGGCGACTTTCGATCCATCTGATTGAGTTCTTCAATCTATTCACTCCATCTCCATCCCTTGTCCTTGTTGAGTTGTTTATACGAACAAGCAGCTTGGATCCACACTCCATCATCACGTCATCCTCCATCCAGTGAGATAGCAAGTTGGTTACACGACCATTTGTTGTTTCCCATCCTCCACTGATCCGTTCTAAGAGCAATCAAGCCGGTTATCATCTCATTCCATTCCATCCGCAAGAACTCACTCCATTCTCACCTCCATCCTTCCACCAAAGCTTGATACTCATCCTCTATCCATCCAGTGTGAGAAGGTTGCTTCCCGTGCCCATATCAAAATGTCTTGCCTAAACACTAACTCAGCTTGATGTAGAGATGGCTTGATGTTGATCTGAGGTAATAAAGAGAGGAGGTTTAAAGGGTTTAGAATGGAGTTTGAGATCAAAGGGAAGGTTGTGCAAAATTAGGGTGAGTGTACGGACGGTACGGACTGTACGGCCGACCGTACGGACCACTCGACCCAAATAACATTAAACTCGACCAAAACATATTTTGGTCTTGTGAAAAAAACCGGGTCAAGTTGTACGGATCCGTACAACTCAAAGTCCGTACATCCATGGCTGAGACTTGGGTCACAAGGCAGAAGGAAGGAGATAACCTTGCTGGGTAAAAGGAAGAAGGTTAACTTGTTGGTTACTCAGTAAGAAGGAGGCTCGCGGATAAGGAGTCAAGCTTGACCAAGACAGCCTGTCCAAGGCTGGAAAGGAGAAGGCATCTAGTCAAGATGCCAAAAGCATCTCGCACCCTCATCCACAAGTTCAAACCAGGCGCGCCACTATCCTTGACCGGCCACGTCTCCTCCCTTATGGCCTTTCCTTTTGTATCCGTTGTAAACCTAAGTTACTCTCTATATATTTGTAACCCCTCTCAGATTAATAAATCAAGCAATACACTCTCTCTTCTCCGAGTTACTCTCTCTTCTCTCTTGTTCATCATGAACATCAAGCATTACTCTTCTTAATCTCTCACTCTCTTTCACTCTTTCTCTCTTAGATTCGCATACTCTCTGCTTATTCTCTTAAAATCTCATGGTATCAGAGTCAGGTTCCTCATATACTGGTGTCTAGATCTACAATACTTCAGCTTCATCTCGTGTTCAAAGGTTCAAGCTTTCTGGGTTAGTGAAGGTTATCTAGGAGATGGAAGGAAGTAAAGTGATGTTAGCTGTTCCGGTTAGTCTTAAGGGTGGTGGAAACTACCTGTTGTGGTCTCGGCTGGTGAAGACTGCGGTCGGGAGCAAGGGTTTATGGAGTCACATCACAGATGAAGCTCCAAAACCAGTTGCTAGTGTGGAAGAAGGTGCAAAGGAGCTTGCTTTAGCTGCTCAACAAAAGTGGATCCAAGACGACATGATGGTGCAGACCATGATTCAAGGGTCTCTAGATCCACCTATTCTTTAGGCATGAGCAAGATCAAGTGTTTGGGTTGCTATTAACCCTGAATCCTGCCTTCAACGATTGGATCAAGCACATACTGAGGTCCTCAAAGCTCCCAACTTTGGAGGAAGTTTGTGCTCAAATCCAGAAGGAGGAAGGGTCCCTAGGATTGTTTGGTGGTAAGGGGGATCTGTCCCTAGCCAACAAAGCTGAGGCTGTCCAAGCTAACAGAGATATGTACAGGCCTGATGAAAGGAGAGGTGGTGAGGAAAAGAGGTTTGGAGGCAACTGTGATCACTGCAAGAATCCGGGTCACAAGAGGAGCCAGTGTTGGATACTTCACTCCCATCTCAAGCCCGCAAAGTTCATGAAGGAGCGAGATGCAAGAGCTCACCTCTCAACAGATACAAGTGAAGCTGGTTCATCCAGAGCTGGTCCAGTCACACGAGAAGGGGAAGGAAAGGCCTTGGCATCTGAACACACACCCTTGAAGAGCATGGAGCACGAGCTGATCAGGAGTTCAGACATTGATGCCCTCATCAAGGCTCTCAAGGAGAATGGTAATGTATCTGGTAACCCTCTAGGGTACTCCTATGCTGCTTATAACCTGTCTAGTATCTCAGATCACTTGGAAAATGGAAATGAAACTCATACTGCTGCATCTATCTTGCCTAAGAACCTTGATCATTTAGAGTATAAACTTGACTCGCCTAGTACCTATCATGTTCATAACACTACTGAGCCTCTGATTGTTGATTCAGGAGCTTCTCACCACATGATTAGTGATGATAATCTTATAAAGAACATAGAACCTGCTCATGGTCATGTGATGATTGCTAATGGTGATAGGATAGCAATAAAAGGAATAGGCAAGTTAAGACTATTTGACAGGGAATCTAAAGCTTTTTATATGCCTGAGTTCACATCCAATCTCTTATCTGTTAAGAAGTGCACTACTGGTTTAAATTGCAAGGTCATATTCAGTCCTCATGTTGTTGAGTTGCAGGATATTTAGAGCCATAAGTTGATCGGAAGGGGAGTAACCAAAGGAGACATTTACATGCTTGAAGACACTGCCCTTAGTTCTGATTTTAAGTACTCGTTTAGTTCTACTTCTGTGATGAATAATGATGCATTATGACATGCTAGAGTAGGTCACCCTCATGTTATAGCTTTAAGTTTAATGTTACCGGGTGTCATGCATAAGAATAATGAATGTGAAGCATGTATCTTGGGTAAACATTGTAAGGCAGTTTTTCAGAAGTCAACTACTCTTTATGAAAAGTGTTTTGATCTTGTGCATTCAGATGTGTGGACTGCTCCTTGTTTATCTAGAGAAAACTATAAGTATTTTGTAACATTCATTGATGAAAAATCGAAATACACCTGTATAACTCTCATTCAAACTAAGTATAGGGTGCTTGATGCTAGAAACTTTCAGGCTTATGTGATTGATGTGGTCATCAAACCAGAAGCTGAACCAAGGCCAGTCCAACACCCTACTCAACCAACCAAAACGCCAACCAGTATATATGTGCTCTAAGAATGCCATATCTTAAAAACCATGAGGGTTTTAATCACGAGGAAAATTTTCATGGATTCTACACTCAGGAAGGAGTCCATCCCATTTTGAATCAGCTCAAAATATTCAAGGACCCTGGAGTTATGAATTTTACAAACTGGAGGTTTCCAAGCCCATTCACATGCGAGTACCCAACTTTGGAAGAAGGTTTAAGCCCTAAAAAGATCCGTCCTGAGCCCAAACCAAATTTAGAAGTTAAGAGGAGTTTCTTAGCTTTCCAACAAGCCCAGTATGAGGAGAAATGGCCACGGATATTAGAAGATGTGATCATTTTACCAAAACCGGCCAAACCGAGCAGATTATGGAAAGATTTGGCAATCTTTCGGTTTAGTCATTTCCAAGCCAATCAATTCCAACCAGAAGCAAATATAACTAAACCAGGACATCCAGAATACCAATCTAACTATCCAGGACGTGATGCCGTCATTTTTCAGTGGACAAGCATGAAAGTAAATGAAGAACAGTGAAGAACAAAGAAGAAAAGGTTCAAGAACAGAGAGAGAGAGAGTTGAATCCGTGAGAGAGAGAGGGAGAGAGAGGTATTTCGAGTACAAAAGAGAGAGAGAGAGAAGGAACCCTTTTCCTTGATTATTTCTGGTCTAAGGCATACAATATAAATAGACTTAATGAAGAGAAACAAGACAAGAAGAATATAATAAACTATTCTGGCCTGGCAGAGGGATAGTGACCCTTCACAAATGGTCCACACCCTAAAAGGAACATGTGATCTCTTCCATTTAAATACTATTCTTGCTTCAGACAAGCTCCCAACGGCTCCCTGACTCTCTGAGGTTGATCTGGGCGAGTTTGAACTTCCCTTGTCTTCCAAGGTAAGTTAGGTTGAGCCTTGGTAGCTTGAGATGCAAGTATGTACGGAATACCTTGCTTTCCAAGCTTGTACGGACTTGAATACTTCAACTTGACCAGATGCTAATTCTTTCTTTATCTCATCATCCCTTCTATGTCTTTGTGTCAATACTCCCCCTCAAGCTTAGCCATACAGCATGGTTAAGCTTGGATTCCATGAAGACATCCCTCATTAAAACCTTTGTGTGCAAAACCCAATGGGATAAAAACACACAAAGGAAAAAGAGTAGATGCTTCATGGCTAAGAGGATCATGATCTGGACAAGTCTATGAGTCCCAACCTTGGATGGATGGACTCACAAACTTTGGTGCTTGCTCCCTTGGTGAAGATATCTGCTAGTTGATCTTCACTCCTTGTGTAGCAAGGTAATATGATCTGTTGCTCCACAGCTTGTCTCACCTTGTGACAATCCACCTCAATGTGCTTTGTCCTCTCATGAAACACAGAGTTTGAGGCTATATGGATAGCTGCCTGATTATCACAATGCATTGTGATTGGTGATGTAGTCTCTATGCCCAAGTCTCTAAGCAGGTTCCTGATCCAAATGAGCTCACTTGTAAGCTTCCTCATTGCTCTATACTCTGCCTCAGCACTTGAACATGATACAACCTTTTGCTTCTTGCTCTTCCAAGTGACTAAGTTGCCTCCAATGAAAGTACAATAGCCTGTTGTAGACCTCCTGTCTACTCTATCACCAGCCCAATCTGCATCACAATATCCAACAATTTCTGTGCTCCTGTTGCATCCCATCCATACACCTTGACCTGGAGATTCCCTTAGATACCTCAAGATCCTTTCCACCATATTCCAGTGATGAATTTTTGGGTCTTGCATATGCTGGCTGACTTGATTCACAGCAAAGCAAACATCTGGTCTTGTAATGGTTAAGTAGATTAGTTTTCCAACCATTTTCCTATAGAGCTTGACATCTTCAAACAATCCATCTTCCATCTCCCCCTCACGCAATACTTTGTATCCTTCTTCAAGAGGAGTTTTGGCTACTCTTCCTCCAAGCTTTCCTGCCTCATTCAAAAGATCAAGTGTGTACTTCCTTTGAGATAAGAAAAGCCCCTCTTTAGAGCGGCATATTTCAATCCCTAGGAAGTACTTTAGCTCACCTAAATCTTTGATGTCAAATGCAGATTTAAGAAAAGACTTAGTTGAGGTGATACCTTCCTTGTCATTTCCTGTGATGATTATATCATCAACATAGACCAGGATAACCACAATCCCTTGCTGTCCTGAGAGTGTGAACAGAGTATGGTCTGCCTCTGACTTCCTAAACCCTCTTCCATTCAAGGTTGTGCTCAGTTTGTGATACCAGGCTCTAGGAGATTGTTTTAATCCATAGATAGCCTTCTTCAGCCTCCATACGTTTCCTGGTTTTACCATGCTCTCTAAACCAGGAGGGGGACGCATATATACTTCATCTTCTAATTCCCCTTGAAGAAAGGCGTTCTTGACATCCATTTGCCATAAGCCCCATTCCAAGTTGACTGCCAAAGCAAGAACAATTCTTATGGTGTGAAGCTTAGCCACTGGAGCAAATGTGTCTAGGTAGTCTTCTCCATAGACCTGGGTGTAGCCCCTTGCCACAAGTCTTGTCTTCTTCCTTTCTGGTTTTCCATTTGCTAGATACTTGATGGTGAAGATCAGACGACTTGTCACTGCTTTCTTGCCTTTGGGAAGCTCAGCTTCATACCATGTATCATTCTTGATCATAGCATTGATCTCATCTTCAACTGAGGCTCTCCATTCCTCCAGCTCCATTGCCTCTTCATAAGACCTCAGAATGTACTCTTGATCCAGATTACTTATAAAGGCTTGGTGTTCTTGAGGATAGTATGCCATTGAGCAGGTCGCTTGTATGGGATGAGCTACTGCATTGCTGTTGAAGTATACTCTGGTGTTCTTCCAATTGGATGGATGGTGCTTCACTCTGGTACTTCTCCTCAATGGTTGAATCTGTTGCTCTTCTACCACTGTCTCTACATGTTCTTCCTGTTCTTGATCTTCACTGGACTGATCAAATTCATGTAGTCCATCTTGATCATGTGCTGTCTCTGAATCATCCTCTTGTCTTTGTTGTTGTGATTCAGATTCTCTGCCCCCCTCAGGATCAGGATGGACTGGCTCGACACTTGGTTCAGCTGCTCTAGTTCCCTCAGCCACTGGAGTAGGAGAGGGTCTCCTTGGTTCCTCATTGCTTGAGGACTGACTGATGCCTAAACTTTCCAGAATGGTTCTCAGGTTGCTTGCCCTATCAGATGATCCATGTGAGAGGTCCTTAAGGTTTTCCCAACTCTTCTCATCATAGTACCCCTTTGATTCCACAAACTTGACATCCCTGGATACCATTACTCTTCTTGATTCTGGTGAGTAGCACTTGTACCCTTTTTGGGTATGAGAATATCCAAGAAACATTGCCTTAACACTCTTGGGATCTAGCTTGTTTCTCTGCTCACCTGGTGTCAAGACATAGCACACACACCCAAACACACGCAAATGATCAATAGGAGGTTTTACTTTATTCAGTACCTGAAATGGGGAAGTGTCTTGGAGGATTTTGGTTGGGATCCTATTGATTAGATAGCATGCTGCCACTACAGCATCTCCCCAAAATCTCTTAGGAACATTGGTGTGAAACATCATGCTCCTTGCAACCTCCATAAGGTGGCGATTCTTCCTCTCAGCCACTCCATTTTGTTGTGGTGTATATGGGCAGCTTGTTTGATGAATAATCCCATGTTTTGCTAAGTGGTGTTTGAAGGCATGGCTTGTATACTCTCCACCATTATCAGACCTGAAATTTTTTATCTTGGAATTGAAATGGTTAGTTACATAGTTTTGGAAGTTGATAAATGCTTCTAAAACTCTATCTTTGCTTTGAATCAGTGTGAGCCAAGTATACTTTGATTTTTCATCTATGAAAGTAACAAAGTACTTATGATTTTCTCTAGATGCACAGGGTGCTGTCCACACATCAGAATGGACTAGATCAAAGCAATTCTCATAGATGGTTAAAGACTTAGGAAAAACAGATTTGCAGTGTTTACCAAGGATACAAGCCTCACAGGTTTCATTTTTAAAAGATAGATTAGGTAACATCAGTCCTAAAGCACGAGAGTGAGGGTGACCCAATCTAGCATGCCATAACACATCACTAACTAAAACAGAAGCAGAATTAAAAGCACAAGTAGAATCTGATCTAAGCTTGGTTTCCTCAAGCAAATACAGCTCTCCCTTGCTCACACCTTTTCCCAGCATCTTACTGGTCTTAATATCCTGAAAGCACACATCATTAGGACTAAAAATAACCTTGCAATCAAGATCATTAGTGGCTCTTTTAACAGATAATAAATTAGATGTGAAAGTAGGCATGTAAAAAGCTTGAGATTCTTTATTAAACAGATTCAGATTTCCTATTCCTTCAATAGGTATCCTATCACCATTTGCAATCACTACACTACCTAGAGCTGGTTTGACATTACTAATGAGTTTAACATCCCTAATCATGTGATGAGAAGCTCCTGAGTCAATTATCAAAGGTCTAGTAGTTTGTGATGCAGTGTGAATAGAATTTAAAGCATTAATACTAGTGTTACCAGAGTTTGCATTGAGAGCCTTTATGAGGGCCTCAATGTCTGACTTGCGGATGAAGGCATCATCATTAGGAGGTTGTGGTATGGCCTGAGAGGTAGACCCAACCGCATGTGTTGTTGAGACCATGGCTCTTCCATCCTCTCCCATGCGCATGGAGACAGTGGCTGGCTGTGTGTCTTGAGCTCTTGCTTCATGAACCCTGGTCTGGTTGAACTTAGGTGGCCTGAGGTGGGGATGGAGAATCCAGCAGTTGTTCTTGGAGTGACCTTGCTTCTTGCAATGCTCACAAGTCATGCGCTTATCCCTTCCTGGCTTATAGTAAGCTTTGTTTGCTGAAGCAGTCTCCATCTTCTCAGCCTTATTGGCCATAAATAGCTCTCCTTTACCACCAAACAGCCCATCAGAACCTTGTTCTTTCTGTAGTTGAGCACACACATCATCCAGACTGGGCAGCTCCTTAGCTCTTAAAATATGTTTGATAACATCATTGAAAGTGGGATTAAGAGTCAGGAGTAACCCAAATACTTTGTCCTCCTCACGCCTTGTATTCAGGATGGTTGGATCAGTGGTGCTTGGTCTCAGCATCTCAAGCTCAGCCCACAGTGCTCTAAACTTTCCAAAGTGTTTGGTAAAGTCCATATCCTCCTGATGCAAGTTGTTGATTGCCTTCTTCACTTCAAAGACTCTGCTGAGGTTTGAGGTGTTTCCATAGACTTTTTGTAAGGTGTCCCACAACTCCTTTGCTGTCTCACAGTAGGAGTAAGCTTCCATTATGGGACCATCCAGGGAACCTTGCAAGGCAGACAGCACCATGAGATCTTCTCGAACCCATTTGGCTTCATCTGTCACTACAACCTCCCTGCCATCTTCTCCTTGTGTGATTTGTCTTGGGGCTTCTCCTGAGGTGATATGCTCCCATAGACCTCTTCCACCAAGGGCTGTCTTGGTCAATCTCGACCAGAGAAGGTAGTTTAAACCTTTTAGAGTGACTGGGAAGACCATTTGCTTGTGTTGCTCCATTTTGACTTGTTATTGTCCAGTGGGTAATAGAGTGAACTGGGTAGAAATTTGAATTTTGAACACTGGACAGGATAGAAAACAAGCACAAACAAGCTAATATCTCTTTATATGATGAAGATATGAAGAGAAAACAAGAGAAATGGTGAAGAACCGCCCAGAAACTTGCAAGAACAAACCTAATATCCACTGGACAAAAGGATGTTCTTCAAGATAAACAGAAAGTAATCGGATAGAAAGGTAGAGTGGAGTGAATAGAGAGTGTTTGCGGAAGAAAATGAAAGGTTTAGGAGCTTAATGCTCTGATACCATGAAAGTAAATGAAGAACAGTGAAGAACAAAGAAGAAAAGGTTCAAGAACAGAGAGAGAGAGAGTTGAATCCGTGAGAGAGAGAGGGAGAGAGAGGTATTTCGAGTACAAAAGAGAGAGAGAGAGAAGGAACCCTTTTCCTTGATTATTTCTGGTCTAAGGCATACAATATAAATAGACTTAATGAAGAGAAACAAGACAAGAAGAATATAATAAACTATTCTGGCCTGGCAGAGGGATAGTGACCCTTCACAAATGGTCCACACCCTAAAAGGAACATGTGATCTCTTCCATTTAAATACTATTCTTGCTTCAGACAAGCTCCCAACGGCTCCCTGACTCTCTGAGGTTGATCTGGGCGAGTTTGAACTTCCCTTGTCTTCCAAGGTAAGTTAGGTTGAGCCTTGGTAGCTTGAGATGCAAGTATGTACGGAATACCTTGCTTTCCAAGCTTGTACGGACTTGAATACTTCAACTTGACCAGATGCTAATTCTTTCTTTATCTCATCATCCCTTCTATGTCTTTGTGTCAATAAAGCAAGCATAGGATCAGGAGGATCTATTCTTGCTCCAAGTTACCATATATGGAGATTCTTGCATTTAAGTTACAACAGCTCTTTTTCCATCCTTGCACCCACGAGTTCAGCACCTTACAGACAATAAATAAGGTTCCAAAGAAGCTCAGTTATCCCTTAAAACCGTCCAGGTTCAAGAATATTCAAGCCCCCCTTCTCAAGCCAAAATCAGCACAATATTCCCAACGGCTATTTTTCGATTTCTTTCTTTGTTTTTGATTTCTTTCCTTTCTCTTTGTTTTTGAACGTTGTGACCTTAGTCTCTGAGAATTATATAAGCTCCTAGACGTGCCATGTAAAGATCACCTTTCCATCCTTAAGAAATATAATCAGTTTATCTTTTATCAAAGAGTTTCTTTGCATAAAAAGTTGTTCTTTAGATTCTAAGTTGTGAGAAGCATTAGGAGTCTATAGAGCTCGTGGTTTTCTTAGGTTCTTTGTGTGATTCAAGAGTCCAGAAGATCACTGATTGAGAGAGTCAATAAAAACCCACGGATTGAGAGAGTCAATCAACTATCCAGCATCATTCGCCATCAACCTTCATCCATCATCTTCTATCTTCTATCCATCCATCATTCCATCCTTATTTCTTTTAGTTTCTGTTCTTATTTTAGCATTCATAAACTCACTGTTCTTCCTTTGTTTCAGGTTATCTTGGACGTGAAGGGACAGTAGCTCATCCATCATCCATCTCCACCTCTATCGGTTTATCGGTAATTACCAACCCATCGCCCATCTCACCATCCTTGCTTCCGAGGCTGTATCATTTGGTATCAGAGCCGAAAGACTCCTTACCCAGGTGATATCAATCCATCTCTATCCCTGTTTTCATTTCATTCCTTGTTAGTTTGCATTTTATAAAATCAAAAATCAAAAAAATTGTTTATTGTTTCAACTTTTAAATTTCTGCATTTTGTGTTCTTAAGAAAAGAAAAATAAAGAAGAAAGATTTTAGTGGTTTTGATCCACGAAAATTCTTGTTGCATATCAGTATATTTGTTTGCATTCATTGCCCCAGCTCCCATTGCCATATTTTATTTTTTTCATTAAGTCATTTCCTTATTTGGGTTGCATTTCAAAAACTACATAAGAAAAGGGAAATAAAAATCATTTAGGCCATAGTTTTATTTATTTGCTTCATTATTTTCGTGCATACCATACTGTTAGAAAATGAAGAACAAGACTCAAGAACACTGGGAGAAAGAGAGTTTGATTCGTGTGAAGAAGAGAGAGAGTGAGAAAGTGTGTTTGTAACTAGAGAGAAAAGAAGTAAGAGAGGGATTTATTTTCCCTTACTTAATGTGGGAGGCATACAACATATATTTAAACACAAATTGGGAAAGGCAGAAATGAATAAACAAATGAAGGTCTGGCTCAGGTCTGGCTCGTGAAAGGGACACCTCCTAAACAGTCCCCAAGCTTAACCTTCACATGTGACATTTAATCTATTTTAATCCCACTTGCTTTTGCTCTTCTCCAACGGATATCTCTCTTATTTTGAACTTCAAATTAGTTTCTAGAAGATCTTGGTCGAGTCTGAATACTTCCTTGCCTTCCAAGTCACTCTAGGTTTAGGTTTGGTTGCTTGGAACACAAGGTTGTACGGACTGCCTTTTATGGCATGTAAGTTTGGACCAAGCTCTTTTTCTACTGGTCTTCTTTATTTCTCAGATCAATACTCCCCCTCAAGCTTGAGCCAAAAGGTTTGGTCATGCTTGGAAACCATGAAAACATCCCTCATTAAAACCTTAGTGCGAAAAAAACCCAACGGGATAAAAACACACTAAGAAAAAGAGTAGATGTTTCATGGCTAAGAGGATTATGATCTGGTTAAGTCCATGAGCCCCAATCTCGGATGGATGGACTCACAGACTCTTGTACTTGCTCCCTTGGTGAAGATATCAGCTAGCTGGTCTTCACTTCTTGTGTAGCAAGGTAGAATGATTTGTTGCTCCACAGCTTGTCTCACCTTATGACAATCTACCTCAATGTGTTTGGTCCTTTCATGGAACACTGAGTTTGATGCTGATGCGCCCCTAGGATGCTCTTTGGTTGATGGGAGTGGATAGATCCTTGCAAGAACGAATCAGAGACTCAAGTTCTTCAAGGTTGTGGATCGATTGGTGACACAAGAGGGATGATAAGATCTCTTGATACTCCTAGATGAATAACTTGGATATAACACAC